>JAIUND010000430.1:0-72170 GCA_034699125.1 Gisinianus flammeolus | reverse complement strand
AGATTGTTCAATTGAGTATTGAGAATTGTGTGAAATTGAAAATTGGGAAATTTGGAAAAGTATATGACAAATAAAGTCTATTTCTGAAAGTGTTTAAAATTTATATAGTCAGTTAATTTTTTTTAAGAGACGAACTAAACCCGTCCCAATTCCTCACTTATACTTATATATATATACATATAATAGCGAGTTCAAGCCTTCCAAATCATCATCATCATTCCTTAAATATTACAATATCATACAGAGATGCCGGCAAACAAAGGTTTAGATTTTTGCATTTTTCGAGTTGAATCAGCACGTCAACAGAAACGAAGTTAAATAATTCAAAAGTTTTGGACAAATGTTGTTGTTTTGCCAGGCTCTTGTCAGTCTCATCCACACATAGGATCTGTATATTTATGTTCAGATTCCTGGGGCTTCTTGGTAATGGAGTAATGTAATGGTGTATGATGTTGATCGTGGATGATGATGAGATGATGATGTTGGTACGAAAAAGTGCATGCAAGGATGAATCCCAAAAACTCAACCAAAGTCACCTTCACCTTCAATTTTATTTGAGTTAACTTGCTCTTGTATATATATACAGATATATTACAACAACCACACGTTACTTACACTCTCATTTACTCACTTTAAAGCTATATGCTCTTATCGTCAAGAATTGAGTATATAGCTGTAGAAAAAGAGAGTTTTTGGACTAGCTCTTTATTACATATATATATTCCTCTTCTGTCGTAGTACTGCGGTATGTAAAGCTACAAAGATTTGAGAATTCACTAGATTTCAATCAAAAACAATATCTATATGTATACAGTAATATGTATGTAGAAAATACACAATACAAATGTGAAAATTCATACACGCTATTCTCTTTGTATATATACGCTGGACTTTCTATATGTAGCTGTAACATAAGTATATACAGATATTCACTCCATTCTTCACATATGTATTTATCTTACTTCATTAAGGACAGATACGATTTTACAGGGATTCTCGAACTCGAGCCGTACAGATACGGAGAAGTAATGGATACATGCACATACGATAAATTCATTTTATAGTCCACTTTCATTAGCATTACACTCTCAATGTATCCACACACATACGATATGGATATACATATATAGTTAATATCTATATAATGTCCACATGATCGCATTTTTATATTATAATATGACGTGGTGGTATTTACTACGTGGTCTGCCCCATTTCAAATTTCAAATATATCCACTATAATAATGTAGGCAGGTACACAAACGACAAAGGTACTGCACAATACTCAAAAAATTACTATATCAATGTTGTTGCGAGACAAATGGGAATAATATGGAGAGGAGATCTAAGAAATGCGAGAGACTCGTGCGAGTTGTTAAGTACGTCCATTAACTCTCAACTCTGTTACTGTATACACAAAAATGTAATGATTACAACAAGATTCCTATATATCACTCGTATAATTGCTACTGACTACTGACCGCTGACCCTTCCACACAAGAATCAAAGAGAGACAAAACATGTATAGGTTTTCAGTGTTTTGTTTTTGTCGTTTTGTAGACGAGTTGTTTTCTTTTGACAACTCTCAAACTGAAGAACTCCTTCCCTCATTGTTTTCCTTTATATATTTCCTTCATTTGACATTTGGCGCATATAAATATCAGTATTTTTGACTATTTAGTTTCTAAGTTGTGTGTTTGTTTTTCTGTGTGTAGTAGTAAAAAATTCGTACAATCTCTTGGACGGTCGGCAGTAAACTTTTGAGTGAGCATTAAATGGAGTTTTGTTTTGTGAGCTTCACTCTCAACGTCTCAACTCGTTTTTTTATTTCAAATTCAATGTGTCTCTGTGTACATGAAACAATGTACGGGATATCTACAATTTATATGAGCAAGTTAATAAATACAAAGAAAAACTAGTTTAGAGATTTACGATCAGTGCAAAAAAAAAACAAAAAATCTACTATAGATGAAAGGGAAAAGAAGTAAACTTGCGTATATATATAAGTATACGTATAAATATATACAATATGCAGCGGATGTGCTGTTGTTGGGATTAAAGATTGTTATTGAGAGGCGGAGAGAGAGAGAGGATGTGAGGATGAGAGCAAAAGACTGCCAGTTTTCATTCTCATCTTTGGACTATGCGACTTTCAATGTTGACTTTTAACTCTTTACCTTTACTCACAGAAACACAATCAAATTGGTCCAGCTCAAATATACACCATAATAAACAATTTCATTCGATTAGACTAATTTTTCGACGATTAATCCGATGATAAAAAATTGAAAATTCAAAGTTCGAGTGAATTTATTTCTATTTCTATTTGGAAGTGAGTGTGTAAATACGTATTTAAATACCTACTACAAAGTGTAATCTGAAGCAGATTTGGGGATTTGGTGGTATACATATATACATTTGTCCTTTGGAATAATATTTTTATTATTATGATAGTTTATAGTTTAGTATAATGAGGGTTGTTGTGGTTGGTTGTTGTGATATTCATTGTATGGAAATGTGATATGATATACCTACATAGACTACCAGTGAATTTAAATTGATTATAAATCATTATGTTCTATATATTCCATTAGAGTGTATGGACATGGGAATGGAGGACAGATATGGGAAATTAAAAGCTGCTCGCTCACATATGTACAGAGTGATGTACATTTAGACATGCATAATATAGTACCTTAATAATAAGTGATCTGTGAATTGATTAGGAAGACGACATTTAAATATGGACTTTGTTCTCTGACTGAATTCCCCTGTGTAACCGCATTTCATTATCGCATTATTCATCCACAGTTTATAGATTCAAATATATTTATCGAGTTGTGAATTCTTCTTCATATTTATAGGTATCTGTATAGTGTAAGATATAGTACATGTAAATGCGAAGGGGGGAAAAGTTCAAAGTTCTCTTATCTAATGGATTTAATGAATGAATTTTAATAGAGTTCAAGTTCCAAAGTACATGGGACAGTACATATACTTATATCCTATACAGTGTGTGTACACTAATTCAATTATCACAAACTGCGTCACCTGAATTGTCCCTTGGACTTGGACTAACTCACCATTTACTCTATTGATAATTGTTATTTTGATATACAAGTCGTTAAAGATACGGTCTGAACAGATAACGATGATAACAACAGCAGCAATGAGTTTAACTTCCAATTTAATGACTAAATTATAAATACTAAATTGGCAATGACATGATGACATGAGTGGATGCACGTGGAATTTCGCTCTCATCGTTGACCCTTTATATACAGAAAATATCGTACAGATATGGGATTGTAAACAAATGAATTTGTGTATACTCTGTTCTCTATATATATATATAGATTATTTTATGGTTATTTTGTGTTTATGTTTACTGTGAGTTGACTCCCATTCAGAGATCCAATAAAAAGTGAACACTCTTGCTCACAACAATAATAATCCCTACATATTTACAAACACTTAATTTCAAATTACAAAGTATACCCAACCTTTGTAAACTTTACTATAGGAAAAATTTGGGATTTGGGATTTTGCAATGAATGCAACGTTCTTTTTTATATATATGAATTGAAACGCTCATTGTGTTTTTTTTTGTTTTTTTTTACATTTCAGTGTGCACTGTGTGCATGCAGTGTGTATGTTGTATGTACAATTGATTGGAGTTGGACGAGTATAAACAATTTCATTTTGTATTGGAATATTGTGACTTTATTTGTTATGAGTTCTTGTGCATTTTTATGAATAACGTGTGTGTGTGTGTTGATTGTTATTGTACTACATAATATTCATATGCATATGTATATGCCAATATTGTGAATACATGAATTTTCATTAAACAATTTACTCTGTTCATGCCCATGCCCATTTTTCATTGACAATAGAGAATTAAACAAACTTCTGAGGCTTCTCTCTCTACACTCTACACACATGCTGAAACGAACGACTTGTGGACTCCGTGTATTACGATATAACAAGTAGACTGCTACGAGTGTGTGTGTGTATTCGAGTTGAAAGGGGTTTTTTCTCGTAAGGTTGGAAACATCTCTCTGTTGTTGTTGTTGCTGAAAAAACAGAACCCCACGTTATAATATTCTATATACTGTTAACTGTTGCTATTGCTGTTTGTGTGGAGGTTGGAGTTGGAGTCACTCTTGCTATTTTATATATATAAAATTGATGCGATACGCAATGTTTTGCAATTGTAGATTCTAAGTCAAAGTGGGACTGTTTCCAACATTTTTCTTCTCTGCTTGCCTGCCTGCCTGCCTGTCTGGCTCACATTTATTAGCATGTTTCAGCAAATTTTCTGTGGTAGCGATGATTCGTGTACTGTGTGTATACGGATTACTGATATGAGCCGACGACAATGAGAGAGTTAAGTGACGATCAGTATACTGAGGACTCTGTTCATTCATATTTATATACACAAAATATTTAAACATTACTTTCTGGATCAAGTGATTTTGGAATCTATTCAGAGTATATATTTAATCGAGTTTCGAATTTTCAATTGAATTCAATTGAGATAGTGGAGTGAAACTAGACAACTTTATTATTATTAAACATTTGACAATTAGTGGTGCTGTGGAATCTCATTACATTGTCGAACGATTTGAGGTTTGTTTTTATTTTGTCAAACTATATAAGGAATCGTTTCATTCCTTGTCAATAAGTTACGTTACTGTTCAGTGTGCAGTGAATGAATGTGATTCGACTTTAATCACATTAACGTGTGTCTGTGTTTAAGTAACTAAAACTTGTCATTTTGCACCAGCTCCACACACACACGCACACACACACATATTTTCCAACGAGAAGGGAGATAAAGAAATTCGACACTATAGATAATGTGATCCACAGTTTAATGTTTGACGACAAGCCTTCTTCAATAATTCTTCGTATTCATTCCTCAGTAAATAACTGCGTTCAACTCGTCACGAGATAAAAGTTCGGAAAATTTCCATTAGAAGAATAAAATCTAATAATAAAGTGAATCACATCATATCATCGGAAGACAATATTATTCATCAGTGATTGTCAATGACGAGATCAACAACTCCACACGAAATTCAAAGTTTTCAAACAATTCACATTAATTTCATCAATGAAATAGACTCATTTTTCATTTTTCTTTGTCAAATTGTCAAATCATCCGAAATTTTCAGTGTCACTTGAAATCTAATTATAAATAATATTTATTTCTATTGAATTACAATTAAGAAAATTCAAACTTTACTCTTGTGATTTTAACTCTGTGATCAAATCAAAAGATTTATATTTTACTACATTGACATTACCGAAATTCGGTAACGGAGTGATATATAAAATTAAACTATATACATTTAATTTAAAATGGCTTTACACTTAGTTTGCCTGCGTCATTTGACAGGCTCTCAAGGTATAATATATACTTGCATAATATTATTCGTGTACTCTGTTTTTCTGTACGATTTTCGATTTCAATGCAGTTGTTTTGTATTTTTGCAGTTGTTTTGTATTTTTGCAGTTGTTTTGTATTTTTGCAGTTGTAACTATAAACTTGACATTATTTTTTTGATATTGTGTTCATATTTATCTATGTATAGGTGCTCTGCGGGGGAATAAAATAGCAGCAATCTCGTATCCATTGTCAGTAACGCACATTTATGGATTATCAATTTCCAGAGTTCATTTAAATAATACCCGATTTCTCAGGTCTGTATTTGTTGACTTTTGTCTTTTCATTTTAATTTACACCTTTCTATAAACATATATATATATATATGTATATGTACGCGAAAGCGAAAGATGCATGTATTTGGATATCCTCTGGAGG
Source organism: Gisinianus flammeolus (assembly GCA_034699125.1). Lineage (NCBI taxonomy): Eukaryota > Metazoa > Arthropoda > Collembola > Symphypleona > Katiannidae > Gisinianus > Gisinianus flammeolus. Next base: position 66,343 of record JAIUND010000430.1, on the reverse strand, counting down.
GGAACACACTCAATTGTTCTCATTTCATTAGAAATAGTGAATTAATAATGACAAATGAATCCATACTGAATATACAGAACGGGCGGAGTGGGTAATGAAGGGCCTTACGATACACAATTTCGGCAAAATTCCGCCTCAGCAAGTCTAACGGTGTCCCAGCTAAAAGACATTAGACACGTGGAGTCCAGTTCCAATAAGCATAGACTGACAACGACAACATCAACAACTGACAGCCCATCAAAATATGGTGAGTTTTGTATATAAAAATAAATGTAAATAGTAAATAGGGATATGAATGGAATAATAGTACATACAATATGTACTCATGTATACCTACTTTGATACACATTGGAAAAAGTCAATACACTCTCGCGATAACACTTTCCCTCCGTATATAAATTAAGTATTTATTTACTTATTAAATATACACAGATAGTCTTTACATTAAATTATTTATTAGCAAGGAATAACAACAGGGCAAGTACATTTATATATATATATATAGTTTTGTGCAAATAACATGTGAATGCGTCGAATGTTGAATGTACACAAAAGAAACAGATATTTATGGAGTAGATGTTACGTAGTAGTTAGTAGTAGTAGGTAAATATAAATAATTTAGATTTAGAGTCGTACTTACAAAAAGTTGAAGTGGAATCATGACAGCATGCGTAGAATGTTTTTGCTTTTTATCATTTCCTTCAGTATATGCCATGCCATGGACCATGGAATATAAACGAAACACACGGAAAGTATGTTTACCAGTGAAGAGTGAGATGTCACATATGGGGATTAAATGTGTGTATAATGAGATGATTCTGTTGTCATTCTCATTCCTTTTCATTTAGACATGGATATACTTATTTACTCAAATCCATTGTTTTGATGTGTGTATAGCCTTTTCGATTAAGGAAGGCTCTCATGGCCCATGGCTTTTAAACCTTATCTCGAAAGGTCACTCAATCTCAATGTTTATATATGCATTTTTCTCCATGTACGCATTTGCGATGATTTGATTTGATTTGAGAAGAATTAATTTATAATATGTTCCTTTCTTACAAACAAAAATTCAAAAATTAAGATGTTAGTTCTTCACGTTGATCTCTTGTTCTCTGTCCTCTGCTATATGCTATATGAAATCACACATCATCAAAAATTTTATCACGCTATGCAAATAGTCATAAATGTAAACGTATATGTATTTTAATTACAGGTACTCATTCGGAAAATGACGTTTTAAAGGAAAAACTTTTGATCCAAGCACTCACATACATGACCAAAACGTATGACTTCCTCACACTTCCCATCTATTCTCTTATACAACAACCTTGGAGCAGGATCGCTCAACATGAATCGATGAAGGTTAGTTTTTTTTTGTCTTCCAAAAGTCTTTCTTAATTTAATTGATATACATTTATTTTTTTATTTTTTCCTTATCACATTTAATACCAATTTCAACTTCGGACACGTAAAGTTTTATTATAGATAAAAATCTGTGGGCAGTTAGTCAATTACGCAGTTGGGACGAAAGAATTAATTAAATAATTAAATATTTATGAGGATGCAATTTTTTTCTCTTGTTTTTTTTAAAATATCCGGGGAGAACAGTACATTGGTTTTTCCATTCAAATAACTAAATACGCATCGTCAGGGAAAGCAGTATGTACCTATCCTATCAGTATTTAGAATAAGTATAGGTATAGATATTTCAGTGAATTATTTGTATGCCACATCAGTGGAACGGAAAAGTATATCCGCACCACGGCGGAGTTAAACAAAAATGAGAAGCATGTAATGAAAACAAACCACACAAATTCAATAGTATAGGTTTGTCTATACATCTACATGTTTAACGTAGAAAAAAAATGTTTTTATTAATGAATTATCATATGGTAACAGTACAAAGTACAAAGTCCAACTTGGGGGTCATAAAGAGGCAATAAAATAATCCACATGTCATACAAACACATGTTTTATTACTGTTCAAAGGCAAATGCAAATACCTACGCATACGTAGATATACATTCTGTACACATATTAAGATTATGTATGCAAGTACATATTCAGCTGGAGTTTGTTTAGTATATTACATTTTACATTATATTACATATACAAATCCGTCTATTCATAAGTCGTTTTGTATTGACTATATTTTCGAGCAATTGTTAAATGTATGAGATGGAGAAGTGTACATACATAATAATATTACATACATATATATGAGTGCTCGACTAAAGGGAAATTGAATCTAATTTAGGCGTGTTACATTCTAGTCGGCTTTTATTGCTTCAAATTTATTCAGTACGTTACATACCTTTCCATTCACATAACTTGGACTTTGATCCGCATATGTATCTGCATATTAAATATTAAATGCACATGTATTTGGCCAAGCAAGAATAATCCTTGAAATTTAATAAATATACTAGTAGGTATGTACTTTCTATAGTGGGTTCGACAAATTTGTTTATCTGTATATTATACATTTTTAATTTTAAATATTTCTAAGCAGTTTTGATCCGGTGTGGAGAAATATATTGAACGATCGTATTAAATGAGATAATGTGGAGTTGAAATATAATATTTTGAATGGGATTTTAGGCGATTGTGTCGGAAGGAAGTAAACACGAATGGCGTTCCCTCATGTCTCCGTCCAATATCCATGTGGAATTGAATCAGTATAAAATCGATACATTGGAAAAACTTTTTTCACATGCAATGGTCAAGCATGATAGTAAATGCTGTCTTGGAGAGCGTCAAGTTCTTCGTGAATATGAAGAATTGGATCCACATGGGAAAACATGCACAAAATTTGAACTGGGTGAATATCAATGGAAAACATTTAATCAAGTCAATGATCTCTCAAAGAGTTTGAGCCGAAGTTTTAGTTCACTCGGACTAAAACCCAAAGAGAAAATTGCCATTTTTGCAGAGACACGAGCAGAGTGGTTAATTACAGCTATAGCTGCGTTCAAATATAATGTTCCAAGTAAGTTTTGTGTGTATATATAAATATATGCATACAATTCCATATACATATATGGAATTTATTTATTTTTTATTTAATAAATCATCACATATAAAAGTAATATGCAAATAATTCCTGTGCTAAGGAATTTGGATATGACTCCATATGAAGGCGTTTTTTCTCAAATGTGTGGCTCTACAATTTTCCGTTTTTGTATACATTTATTTATAGTCGTTACTGTTTTTACAACTCTGGGGGATGATGGTGTAATTCATGCTCTACAAGAAACAAAAGGTTTTATTAATTATTCCTTTTGTGTAGAATCTACTAATTAATACCTTTGTAATACTTTTTCTAATTTTTCATGCCAGGTTTTTGATTTGAAGTGATTTTAATTTTTTTTTAAAGTGACTTGTCTCTTCACTTCAGAAGATTTAATGCCGAGATGCTATGAATTTCTAAAGGATACACCTTTGATTAAAAATGTAGTCTACATGGGTAAAGATAAATTAAATGACTTGAATAATCCGGCATCCTCTGCTCCTCAAGTGCCAGATGAACTTCAGACTAGTGTCAAAGTTCAAACTTTATCGAATTTAATCTCTCTGGGGAAATCACAGAGGCAAACAAGTCAAGGTAAATTCGAATGTAGTACAAATACTTGCAAGTATGTACATATTATTTTCTCCATGAGCAAGATTTGCAATTCAATATTTGCTTTCTTTTTTTGGTAGAAGTGCAATCACATCAACCAGAGCCAAATGACACAGCCATTATAATGTACACATCCGGCTCCACGGGGGTCCCAAAGGGTGTCGTTCTCTCTCATTGGAACCTTGTCTCTGCACTTAAAGCTGTTACAGGTAAATTTCTACGTAAAAAAAAAAAATTTCACTGTCCAAAAAGCTGTTTTACTATGTTTCTCAAATTTTGGAATTTATTTTATACACACATGTGCAGATTCTTTGGCAAGTGTGGGAGAACCAAATCCAAACGATGCATACATTGCCTATTTACCACTTGCACACGCACTGGAACTGATGAGTGAAGCCATGTGTTTAACTCAAGGGATTAGAATTGGCTACAGTTCCCCACTGACAATGATTGGAAAAGATGGAGCCCAAGGAGATGCATCTATGCTCTCTCCAACTATTTTAGCAAGTGTTCCGCTGGTACTGGAACGAATTTGCAAAGGGATCCATGCAAAAATAGCTGAGAGTGGGAAAATTACGAGGATTTTATTTGACTATTTCCATAAATATAAAATGCATTGGATTCGGAGAGGATATGAGACACCGTTGGTGGATCGGATATTTTTTAGTAGAATCCGAAATTTAGTCGGTGGGAAAGTTCGTCTGGTAATTTGCGGTGGAGCTCCGTTAGCTCCGCAAACGCATGAGCTTGTTCGGACGATCCTTTGCTGCCCGGTCATCCAAGGTTATGGACTCACAGAGACTTGTGCTAGTGGAGCAATGAGCCTCGGAACAGATCTGGTCCGTATGAAATTGATGGATATATATTTATTTCCCCTCAAAATTCTGGAAGTGACACTGTGTGAAATGAAATCCCGTTTTATTCATTGTATATAATTGTTTTTTGCTTTGCTTTGCTTTTCAGACGGTTGGGAGAGTTGGCGGACCCATAAGTTGTAATAAATTTAGACTGATTGACTGGGCAGAAGGTGGTTACAGAGCAACTGATGAACCGTTCCCTAGAGGAGGTATATGAAAGATTTCTTTAGTAAACATTTTTTATGTATGTACATATAATTGTTTACACAATGAAAAAAGACAATTAAAATTTTGGGGTTTTTTTTTTTTGGTTTGTATAGAATTACTCATGGGAGGGGATAATGTGGCCATGGGTTATTATAAAAAATCAAATTCAACCGACTTCTTTACTGAAGAAGGCAAGAGATGGTTTAAAACGGGGGACATTGTTGAAGCCCATCCCGGTGAGTATAGTTTGTACAGTTGTACAGTCATATGAAAATGTATTTATAGCTCTATTTTAGTATTAAAGTTTATCAATTAATTGACGTTTGTTTTCTTTTTTTTTGTGTGTGTTTCTCTTTTTTGCTTATATTTTGTTGAAAAAATGACTTGGATATGCCAAAGATGGTGTATTTCGAATTATTGGTGAGTATATACAAAGGAAAACGAAGCATTTACTAATGGAAGGAAATCAATGGCAAACGGATTTTTCTGATGTGTTATTTTTTTATTTTGTCGTCATTTTAGATCGAAAGAAGGATCTCGTGAAACTGTCATCTGGAGAGTACATTAGTTTAGGAAAAATTGAATCTATTTTAAAAACCAGTCCATTTGTTGAAAATATCTGTGTTTGTGCGGATCCATTATTCCCATATCCCGTTGCAGTCTTAGTCGCTTCTCAAATCCAGGTAAACTATGCTCAATTATACAGATTAAATAAATATGACAATTAAAATCTATATATAGTTATGTGTGTGTACGGATTTTTAATTGGTTCATGAATATTGTTTGAAACACACGTACAGGTGGAAGCTGTGGCCAAAAGCTTAGGGATATCGAATATGAATTTTGATTCACTGACCAAAGATACCAGGATAAAGGAAACGGTACTTTCCGAAATTCAGAAACAAGCAAGACTGCTCAAATTAGAAAAGTGTGAAATCCCCCGTCAAATTTATTTATGTTCAGAAATTTGGGTTCCACAATCCGGTTTAGTCACAGCCGCGTTTAAAATTAAAAGAAATAACATCTATAAAGATTTTGAAAAAGAAATACAACAAATGTTAAATGATGCGAATAACAATTAAAAAACAAAATTATTTCAACCATTTTTAAATATTGAATATGGTGTGCTGCTCTCTTTCCATCTCTTTATTGTGTGTACACAGATCAGATGATAATTAATGATGTTATTTTTAGAATTTCGTGATTTATTTATACGTATATATTTTATTGTATCTATATTTTATTATATCTATAATATTATATATATTATATATTTTATGTACAAAGTCAAAAGACTATATGAAAACTATTATTATTACTATGTTTTATAACTACGTGTTATCTACTTCTACTATTACTATTTAATTTACGTATACGAGCAGTGTTTATATATTTTAATGCAATTTCAAATCCAATCGTCCCACACAGTCAATTTCCGCAGCATATTTATCGTAAAAAACTGTACCCATTATTAATAGGTATATACAAATATACTTATTTATGCCGAAATTCTTGTTTTCTTTTGGATTTTTGAGGTGCCATAAAAAATCATGTCCAACTTTGAACCTCGCTATATTAATTGTGAATAAGTTAAATTAATAAAACTAAACTAAATCATGCTCATCTCAGTGAACATGAAAAATTTTGTACGTTGAACGTGAGAACTCGGAGAGGTTTTTAATAAAGTTGAAACCAATAAATAAATAAATGAGGTTTAAGTGTATATAAGTGAGGTTATATACAATGTTTTTGGACATTTCTTGTTCGTAAAAATATATATGATTTGCATTCTTTATTCATGACATTTTTTTTAAATAGAAAACGTTGCCAGTTGCCAGCATCTAATCGTAAGTCCTACAATTTACATTACATCTATATAATTTAACTGGTAAATTTAATATGCATATATAGATAGACAGAAAATATTGGTAAAATAAATAAAAATCTCGTGATATATTGTATAGATATACCATATCTGTATATATAGTTTTACAGTTTGCAAGTAGATTCTTCATTGACATTATCACCACTACTGGACAACGGACTGTCCGGTCGGGAATTGTTAGCATTATTAGAATTTGGACTCAAACAGTCAAAGGGAAGTGCGAGGCTGCTCACTGTACTTTCTTTACGAGGAGGCAATAGAAAACTTCCTCTTTTGATGCTCAAACAATCTCCTTTGTCGAAATCACTGATTAATAAATTTGGTCTGAGAATGATTTCTGAAAAGATTTCACTCCCTCGTTTCTATAAAAATCAAGTCAAAGTAAATAAAAAAAATGGTTCAAATCTTTTGATTTGAGACTTTGAAAACCCCGTTATGATAAAATCCATCAATATAATATAATTAAGTATACTATGTGCACATTTTGGACTCACATTTGCTAAACTGCCCATCCTGTAGGAATTGACTCTTCGGAAATAGTTCAAGTTGTCATTGTCCATGTTATTTATTCCCCCTTTCCCTTTATCCTTGTCAAAATTCATCATCTGAAAGTGCATAAATAAAAATAAATGAATAAAATCCTCATCATAACATGGATCTTTATAATTTGGAAGATTTGAAAGCACACGTGAAGTGAAACAAAGGACGAGGAGCAGTGCAGAATTAATCTGATGAATTTCAACTAACTCCACCAAAAAATGGAATAAAAATAGATAATATAGGTAGATAGAATCAAAAAATGGAATAAAAATAGATAATATAGGTAGATAGAATCAAAAAATCATCATCTGCACTTCTTCTCCTGCCCTTGCCCTTCACGCAGTTGCACATCATTCCAGTTCTATAGTCTTTGCAGATGAATATTCATGATAGGAAAAAGGAAAATGTAAATAAATTTATACCTTGTCTATTTGTTCTTCGAAATTAATTCCAACACGATTTTGAGCACAATCGTCACCCAAAGTGTGATGGTTTCTTTCGAGTAAAGTGGCTTGTTTAGCTGCCATGTAAATGGAACGGGAGATTCGAACAAATGTAACGTCCGTCACTGCTCGAACTGTATAATCTGGAACGAAAGTTGAGTAGAGTAAAGACTCGAGATTGGCTGCATTGTAATGGACGGACTTTCTATGTTCTGATGGAGTGGATGGGGCTTCACCCACTCCCACATTTTGATTTAAACTCTGAGTTCCAAAATATGTAAATGGTCCAGATTCAAATACTAAATTCTCTCGACCCATTTCCGCTTGAACTCTCCCTTCCAAAATCAAGACAAAATAGTCTGCTGGTTTTCCCTATACGTCAACAAAATTCAAAAACTAAAGTAATTTAATGCGATTTTTTAAGTGTAATTATTGGACAACTTACCCGTTCGTAAATCACATGAGCTGGATCATTCTTGATATCCCGATTTTTAATTTTTAGTTGAAAGAACAGATTTTGATTTAGGAGCCTCTGGATAATTGTTTTTGAAATTCTTTGATCATTAAACTGTTCGATTGCTACATATAGAATAAAACAAGGAAAACATTTAAATGGACAATCGTTTAAAAAAAACTCCTGCTTGGACTTTAGATTTAATGAAGTATCAGTGTTTAACTTACAAGTACTGAGATATTGAAAGGCTGCAAGGGCCAATTGTGGACTAATATGAGGGGATTCGGATTTCCAATTCGAATTTCGATTTCCACGCATAACGGCAAAATCAGAATCCGCGGCTCTAGACCTTCTTCGTCGATTGAGATCCCAAACATCCGTTTCATCACTGATCTCCGCTTGTATGAGAGCCTCAATGACGTCTTCCATAGTGACTAAACCAATTATTTCGTAAAACGGATCCTTTTCTTTCCCTCCATTGAGAACGTGAACAAATGCCATGTGACCTCGCACACCTATAATAAAATTGATATATATTTAGTATTTACAATTAGAATTAGATTTGACAAGGGCCGAATTTTGTCTTAGTTGATGTAGATTGTGGATGGATGATACCTTGCTTGAACTCCCTAAACAAGACGTCAAGTGTTGTCGTCTCAAAGACGTAGGTGCATGGATTATTATAGAACTCGCATATGGTTCTCAAAGGCATTTTATCATCCGGGTCGACAAAAGCCAAATCTTTTGTGTACAGGAGAGAACACACATTTGATCTTGAGCCATCGTACACGGGGATTCTACTGAATCCTATATACATTTTAACATGAGTAAATCCACATAAATTATATTCAAATCCTATATATAATAATATAGATATAGGTACATATTCAATATATTATATTGACATTTAAAACTTGGGAGGAAAGGCTTGAAAATGTTTGAAAATGAGACCTTGATTCATGATTTCCGAGACGGTATCAAAATCCAAGATGGCATCCAATGGGAGCATGAATATTTTCTCGAGTCTCGTCATGATGTCCTTGACTGTTTTCTGCTTCATCTCCAAAGCGCCCGCAATTATGTTCACTTCATCTCTCTCTAGATCATTGTACTGATGAGTGACCTGGGATTTTTAAAAAATACTAGCTTATTAAAAACTACTTAAAAAAGGTCTCAAACAGCATGGGAAATTCGCAACACAATAATAATAAGTAGTTTACTGACTGCATATTTCATATACATGTACATATAGTCGATCAGTCAATGTAGGCATGTACGGAAACGTCATTTTCATTTCATAAAAAAAAGACATGGCATATTCCATTTAGAAATATAGAACGTATATCCAATAAGCTCAATCAAATTAACCGTACGATTAGATTAGGAAGTCAGAGAAACGCAAAAACAGACCAGTTATATGAATTGAGAATTTGTGAGAAGACACGCTCTTGTTTAAAATCAATCAATTTGAAATTCAAGGGCACATCCACCAACTCGCACAGATACAACTTTATAAAATATCTATCGTATAAGTATAAGTAAATTATATCGACAATCGACATATCCATTCAACTTGGAACTTTCTCGATGACTGGGATTTTGCACTCCATTTGAAGGAAGAGGAAGAAGGAGAGACAATAAATAACCATAACCAAGTCAATATATAGAACATATTTTAATAATAGTCTACGTATTTACTCAAGAGATTGCTAAGCTGTAACTGTACACTTTTAACTTGTCTCATTGCGTGACACGTACGTTTTCGAATTGCTTTATTTTCACACATTGCAAGTATGTACATATAAGATATATGCTTTCAAATAAATAAATAATGAGTCAATTGGGTCTACAATATAGAAATTACCCCGAGATTCCCTCAAAAAAGCAAAGAAAAGACCAAGGTCGAATTTAGGGAATCCCAAATCATTCTTGTTGACTTGTTGTTGTTTATCGCTAAAGGTTCAAGGGATTCATTTTTACTTTCCTCATATGTACTATATACTCAAGCCTGTAAATTTTGAGAAAAAAGGCAAACGTTTTCTGATGGCAGTGATGGCCTATAGCCAAATGAAACATTATTGGTTATTGTGTGTCATTTTCTAATGTCCCTGTGGCTATGATGCATGAGGACAACAATTCGAACAATTTAAAGGTCGACGATGACACATATAAAAAAAATCCCAACAATTTCAATGTTTCAAAGAATTTCTTTGAGTATATAACTACTAAACTACTATATAAATACTATATATACGATAGAATAGTTTAATTTCCCTTACACGAATGAGTTCCTTCAAGCGATTTCGATCGTACACATTTCCAATTTCCTCCCCGAGTATTTTGTCTAGTAATACACTGACTGGATATGAGATGGGAAATGTTACTGCCATTAAAAATTTGGTTAGCCAAATCGTTTGAGCTCCAACAGCCAGTCCATGACGAGAACAAAAAGCCTACAATAACAAAGAGTCAAAAATGATAAGTTTATTTCCGTTCACATTATTTTGATTCATTGTGGATTTGTATATACTATATATATTTGATTTTAAATATGAAATCTTATGTGTAAATAAAATACTTGAGGCACGATCTCTCCAAGAATTACGATGCCCAAAGTGGCAGACAAAACAGCGACGATGCCGGTGGTCAGATCATCAAGGAGAATCGTCAAAGTGGAATTGACTAAGACATTCCCCAAAAGTAAAGAGCACAGTAGATAATTTCCATTGTCTCTTAAAGGTTGGATTTTCTTAGCATAGCGTCTCTCTTTCTCCGTCCCCGTATTTGCAATGATCTGAATTTCCGTTCGATCCAGAGCCATTAAACCAAGATTCAGTCCAGAAAAAAGCCCAGAGAAAAGTAGTAGAAGAATCAAAATTGTAATGTGAGCCCAAAGAGGAAGAAATGTTTCAAATGACTTTAATTGAATCCATTGATCCGTCCCTAAAAATATTTTACACACAAAACATTATATAGTCAGATCTCGACTCTCGATCACAGATGTAATCAGAGATGCCTCTTGCTAATTTCTTTCACATTCCGATTCAATTACGATTTGACTATATATACCTTGATGAACCCATGGCATATCCGTGTTATTCTCGCGTACACATAGATAGAAAACTTCCTCCCCAACATCCATCGGAGGTAACTGGATATTTGCTAATGCTGAGTGCGGTGTCAAATCCGATTTGTACAACTAGAAAAATTCCGGATATTATTATTGATATTATAGTTGTTTTTTGTTGTTTTTAAAAAGGAATTTCCATTTGATTGTGTGGATTCATGAATTTGATTGTGAATGGGGGCGGGGAGGGGGGAACTTACAGGGAAGCTCCGTGTGGATGTCAAGTCATCACAATCGCTACCCCGTGAACTCATTTCCGTGACAAAACGAACAATCGTGTGCCTAGTGAATCTGTCACCTTCAATTTAAAAATCCCCACAGTGGAAGTTGAAAAGTGTAAATGTATACATATAATTTCATAATTTTAATGTTAATTTGAATTGGCATCAAATCCCAAAATATTTATGCATATATGCATGCATATATTCCATTTGATTTTGAATGAACAAAAAAAAATATATGTACATACCAAAGAGTCGAAGAACAGCAACCGAGTCAGCCAGAATGAGGGAAACACCTTTATTTTCATACGAGACACCTTTACGAGACTCTTCAACTCGTATTCCACGTACAGTGGCAGTTCTGTTCTCTAGTAAATTACTGCTCATCCCATAAACATATACAGGGGGCAAAGATAAAAGTTGAGGAGCCGTCATGGACGACAATCCAGTTGTCGTCGTCTCTTCCTGTTCATCGTCTTGCGCCGTTTTGGGACTCCTTGAAGATTTTGTTATGAGCAACTGATGAGATGGCAATGACAGTGGGGACACTGGCGACGACGCCAGTGTCGCGAGTGTTCCAATTTCCACATCCCTTTTCTGTACTGTTGATGAAGATGAAGATAAAACGAGTCGATCAGGACTCCTCGCTGGCGTCGTCTCACCATTTGAATTTGAATGATGTAACTTGGAGGAATTAAGAAATTTCAAATCACTTGATGTACCATCGTCACCACTGAAACTATTATTATTTTTGAATTGATTTTGATTTTGATTTAGAATTGAACTCGTGTCACCACCATCCGCACTAGTACTAGAACTGTAATTGTAGTTGTAGTTGGGATTATGATCGTGATCATGATTATGATGAGTGTGATTCAGATTGTGATTATCTTGAAGATGTACTGCTAAAGTTATGTGGGAGATGAGAATAATAAATATGGGGAGGATACTCCTCAGGTGAGCAACGAAATTAAGTAGTTTCACCATGATGGTTAATTTTGCTACTGATCCGCTCATTTGTTTCTCTCTACATTTTATATATAAACTCTTTTACTCTTTTCCCCTTGTGTTCAGTTCATATTCCCTGTTGTTTCTACGATATATTGTATGGATAACGTATATATACGTATAGTAAAAATAATGAAAGACGAGCGCTTCTACAATATTACAATTAAGTTGGTATCCGTGTACGTTATTCATGTATACACACAAGCACACTCTTCCCTTATGTGATAGTAGTTTCTCATCATTTTTACATGCGATTTAGCTTGTTTACATATTAAATATTAATCATTCTTCAAGTTGAACGAGTCTGCGGAGGTGAACGTTACTCTCGTCGTAATTCGTATATATATATATATACAATATATAGTATTGTAAACAGAATATACCTACGTATATATACACACAATTTTTGTCAACATTAAAGGAATTTGAGGTAGATTATAATTTCCCCTGTTGAATTTTTATATTGCATAATTCCTATACACCATAAATTATTATTTCCGTTTCTGCTTCTGGCAAGCCTTCATTGAAGAAAAAATACGCACGAGATTTCCTGTTCTGCAGCTATTTATAATACAGATAGAACGTGAGCTTTTTTTTAAAAAGTTTTTAATATTGCAGTTTGCAGTTTGTAGAAAATACTCGTATGCAAAACTAATACAGACTAGTGAAATTCCGAAATTCGTATATATACGATACGATTGCAGTGAGAGTTTTTACAATATTGTACAGATAAGTAGATATACATATACATATATACATGCATAGGTACCCAAATAGAATAATTTGTAATTCGCATGCATGTCCTTTTGTCTTGTGTTTATCATGTATGCAAAATCTAATTGATTTTCTAATGTTTCTTTTGCGGAGCTGAAAAGACTCCTGAAAAACCTATACATGTCAACGTCAACACTCATTCAGTATACATATTATTATGTTCTAATTCTAATTTTAGATTTGTGAGATTGAGTAAATTGATGCGATGGTCGTTTTTAGAATTTTTGTTGTACTGCTTTTCCCCTCCGTTTGCATGCACACATTGCACATATATATTAAAACAATCTCTGTACTTATTTTGACAAATTCATTGTTGAGTGTCTGTTTCTATGCCCTCAGACTCGGACTCTCAACTCTCACACACATTACATTTGTATATATAGTAATCTTAATTAATTCTTGATGGGAAGTCCAAAGTTAGAATCTATATGCAATTAATTTGTTATTGTAATTTGTAACAGAGATATGAGGATGAGGATGCCATTTTGTCATATAGCCCAAAGATTGAGCGTATATATAGTTCTTCAGTACGCATATATGGACAATGTTCTAGAAGTTCATAAATGTTTGTATGTGTGTGTGCTTACTGCCTTGCCTTTCTCAACTGGAATGAATGGAAACATCACATCTGTATTTTCAGTTGCTGACGGAAAAAATGGGAAAGTGGTTGATGAGGTACACCAAGAATAAGAATGGAGTGATAATATAATACTCTCTTTATTTTCAGTGGTGTATATACATTTTAACTTTAACTGACCTGTCTCGTTAACTCTCTTTCTTTCTCTTAATCATCACATGTTCGTGAGTGTGGTGCTCATATCAACAAACTTTTACCTCTATCCAAGTTTGTGATAATCCATTATATTTTTTTTTGTAATGGTAATGAAAATTACCACAAGTAAATTAGCAAATCAGGAGATACTTTTGACTGAAATCTGGAATGAACTGTATATAAACTGTAGAATTGACATTTCATTGACAAAGTTAGCATTTCCCGACTCTCGTTATGAAAGAAAAGGAAAAGGATATAGATATATTTGTAAGAGTTGGTTGTTAAAAGATAAAATGCAGTTGTGGAGTAGAGCCATTTAAATATATTTATTTATTTTTTCACCGCTAAAAATCATTACACATAACCTTTAGTCCACAGAATAGTTGCAATATGTATTCCAGACTGTCAAGTGTTTAGGAGTAGTGGACCACTACTAGTGTGGTTTTGGTTTTTATTGAAAACTAATGACTAATGAGATTCCGCGTAATCTTAGATGGTACTCAAAATAAATCCACTATCATCATTGTACTCACATATGAATTACATGTTTATACATTACATTACACATGCAGGCAGCACATCTTTCAATAAATTTCTCTCTCCCTTTTTGACTGAGACTTCTTCTTTTTCTCGTCCTAATAAAATAATAAAATCAAATGTCATACAATTTTTCCACTGTAGAATTATGAAAGTTTGGAAAGTTTGCCCTTGCTCTGTTTTTCTGCATTGAAACTTTGTCAAAAATCACTGTAATTTAATATTAATACATGGAGACATAAAAAAAAATTAATAGATCTTCTATAAAGAAGTATCATATTACTTATGTGCAAGTATACATGGAAATTTATTAGATGTATTTGCGACTTATACTTCAACTCAAATGAAGTTTTAATTCATCATCGGATATGTCAACTACCTATACTTAAGTAAGTATACGATACATATGTACGTGCATGCATACACCATTTATTGCTCTACACTTAGAAAAGGTTCTGCTTTATGCCATAATCCAATTTGATTTGATATGTACAATATAATTTCCAATACTCATTATATTAGTATTTTGGTTGAGTGTTTTGAATATTTTTCCAAAAGAACTTTGAAACCTTTAAAATAGATAAGCCAAGGGCTCGGCTTGTTTAATACAAAATTGAACTGAAGAAAGAAGGGAAAATGGTAGAAGAATGTTCTACACATATCTTTTTAATATAATAAATAATTAATTCATAGTGGTCAATAAAGTTTATTGGGAAGCTTTTCAAGATAAGTACTGCAAAATACATTCAATCATAGCTCTACTTTAGCGTGATCATTTGTTTATATTTACGTAATATAAAAACTAAACTAAATTAAATAAATACACAACACAACAAAAGGGAAGAAAAAAAATAGAGAGTAATTAGTAGTAAATTTCAGTGCACGCTCAGTTTTTTTTGTCGCTGATTTACATTTATCCATATCGGAAATATATACAGAGTATGTAAAATATATCGAGACTATATATATTATTATGAAAAGAAAATACTTTGAATAAACTGGAATGGCAAAAGATACAAGAAAAGGTGAAAAGATAACTTGAACCAAACACCAATACCCAAGTACAAATACAAATACAAATACAAATACATACATGGAAAAAATGTGCAGTATATGTTGAGACTGGATATGTATACCTACGAACAAACACTAAATAGGGTTGATATTGATATATGTACATATTATATATATAGGAAGTATCTGTACACAAATACATACATACATACAAAGTGAAGAGGATATGGTAATATATGTCTTGTGCATTCCTTTTCTTCAAAATTTTGTGTATACAGAAGTTTACAGTTTACGGTAGTCACCAATTTTGTCATGTAAATAGAGAATTGAGTCAATCATAAAAACATATCAGGAAGCAAGTCAAGTTTCCACTGTGGAAAATTTCTCTGTATTGTATGTGTGTGAGTTAAACGTACGTAGGTGTGTATATATATAGGTGTGTATGAGTGTGTGATTTTGTAGAGTTGAGACGACGTACAATCTGTAATATTTTGTCATTTTTAGAATGAGAGTTGTAGGACGAGGAATGGGTATACTGCCCATCTTTGCTCTTCAGTCAATTATGACGAATATTATTGTGAATAGTCGTCATCACTCACTTGCCAGTCTCAATTACCCCTTTGAACAAAGTGTCAAAGTGAACAATAATAATAATAATAATAATACTGAGACGAGTTTTCAACTTGGACTTCCCTATCAAAATAATAATAATAATAATAATAATAAAAGCTATATGGACATTGATTTGAAATCAATATCACATAATATCAGTACTACTAATAATAATAACAGTGCATCAAGTGACCCGGTAAATCTCCCTTTGTCAATACCAGTTCAGCGGGATAAACGTTCTTCAAAACATGGAGGTTTTCGCGTCAGTGATGAAAATAATACTAATAATAATAATAATAATAATTTAGTTTTGAAAAATCCGTATAAGACAAAGAGTAAAAGGAGTAGAGAGACAAAAGAGCCGAGTAATTCCATTTTAAAATCATCCGGTGTCAGTTATGATGAGGAGGAGGATTTTCGATCCCGGTATTCATTTTATCCGCTCATGACAAAGCCCACAGAAAACCAAGTCCTGAGGAATTTCCCAAGTGAACACACGTTGACAGTCAGATCCTCCAATTTTTCTCCCACTCCACCGGTGTACACGGTCGAGTTCTATACAGCCTATGTGGATGGATTGAGAGTCGAGGTATATACAGATACACACCAGAACTAACTGGATTACACTTGATTTAGTCATCATATCAATTCCTTGAATGAAATCACTCATGGATAATTTTTTTTTACTTTTTTGTTTAATAGTCTGTTGAGAAGGGAGTAAGCTATGAAGGGCATGGAGTTTCAAGTATTTTGGCGGATGTCCCCACGTCCATCCGGCTTTTTGGTAGAAATTTTACAAATCAAACAGTTGTACGATTCGCCACTGAAGTGAAACCTCGTGGAGAGGATTGTGATGACACATCCTCAACCAAAACTTATGCAGTTGAGTAACATATTTTAAAATTTCATTTAATTTCTCCATTTCACGTATTCATTAGTCATTTATATATAATTTAATCCAAAACCAAAACAATCTCTTATCCATGTAGAGACGTTTATACGTAGATACTGCGAGTTTAACTGATGAGCTTGTGTTTAAATTACAAATCCTTCGCAGTGTCATTTTTATCAGTCACACACGAGTCATTAGTGTATTTTGTTATTGAACAAAACTCTTTCTCACTCCTACCGTAAACTCTGATTGTTCTCTATTATTAAGGTTTAAATACACACACACGCACACACAATTGTGAATTCTTGTAGTCATTTGTATCAGCACAAAAGGATTGAATAATTATTGTTGTCAAATCATTATTATTCCCACATCATTATAATGGGGAAAATCACCATTTATCTTTATATGTTTGAGACGCATGGAAATACATACTACTTTCTCGTTGATTTTATATGAAATGAATAGATCATAGATGCCTTTTTAGATTTTGTTGTGTATTACAATGTATGTATATTTCATTTTTCACTCTCTGTGTGAATGTTGGTTGATGTTGAACTTTGTCAAAGAATGAGAAAAGTCACCCACAAAAGCCAGTTAGAACTAATAAATTTGGTATTGATTATCGTACTTTGTGATGGTGGTTAATATGAGCTCCTGATATGACGACAACGACAATAAGGTATATTAGTATTACAAAATCCAAAGTCTCAAGTCCTAAAAACGTTGAGTATCTGTAGTATGTGGATTGTATAGCAAAAACAAAATGACGAGTTGTATTTATTACAGAATACACAGATGGCTTTTACTTTTATCTCACAGTAAGTCTAAAAAGATTATGTAAGACAAGAAGAAAAAAAAGTTACTAATATATTTACCGATATTTATTACGTTATAGCCATTCATTTCTGTACTTTATCGTTATATATAGTCAGTGTGCAAGGTGAAGGAAGAAGTATGTACATATACGATAGGAAAGAAAGGAAAATGAACTTAATGTAGGTACATGACACATATGAGATAAAACTACATGATTAATAACATTTATGATTTTTTGTTTGTTCATGATTGTTTTTTACATATATAGATATCGGATATAAGTGAAAATGCTCTAACAGCCGTCGTTAAGGTGGTTTTTTCAGCCTCGAAACCAAATGAGTACTTTTTCTTGTGTGTACGAGAAATCGACAGGGAGATGCCTTGGGTTCATGTAGGTCCAGATCCTTGGCTGAGGTACTGCAAAAATTATTCAGCATTTAACAATAATATAGTCCCTATATGCTGTTTACGAGATTGGTATCGCATTCTCTTAAGGACAAAAGATGAATGATTAAATCGATATATTGTTTTGATTTGATTTGTTTTTGTTTTTGCAGAATAAGAGCCTATGATCGTCTTCTCCCATTCTGGATTCAAGCAGTATTTATTGGGATTTTACTCTTGTTATCTGGACTATTTGCTGGATTGACACTTGGATTACTCGCTTTAGATAGAACAGATTTGAAAATCCTAGCAAATACGGGATCGGACAAGGAGCGAATCTACGCCAAAACCATTTTACCACTCCGTTCACGTGGTAATTATTTACTATGTAGTTTGGTTCTGGGTAATGTCCTTGTCAATAGCACGTTGACAATCCTGCTGGATGATTTAACAACTGGTGTCTTTGCTGTCATGTTGTCAACTGCTGGAATTGTTGTCATCGGTGAAATCATTCCTCAGGTATTCAAAACATTTCCTTGCACTGTTTTTTTTTACAATACAGATACTAATGCTAATAATAACTTACAGGACTTTCATTTATTTAATATTTATGTATGTATTGTTTTTGTACTATAGGCTTTCTGTTCTCGACATGGACTGGCTGTGGGTGCCAAAACAGTTTGGGTCACAAAGTTTATAATGTTGATTACGTTCCCATTGTCATACACTTTCAGTGTGTTGTTGGATAAAATACTTGGAGACGAAATTGGAATTTCCTACAACCGTGAACAGCTGAAGGAATTAATTGCCGTACGTCTTTTGTCTTTTTTTAAAAAAAAACTCTTTCAGATTAGAGAGAGCAGTGAAATCTTATACTATTTGTTATTGTGAGTTATTCTCATCTTGTCTGTCCCACGTGATTCTATACTGTGTAATTAGCATAATCGTTAGTATTATAAGCTATACGATATGACGATCAGTATGCAACTAGCAGTGACAAAATTCTAATTCTAACAATTAAGTAATCTATACAATATAAATTTCCTTTTCGTTTTTCTTTTTAACACCAAAAAAGATAAAGAAGTGTAGACAGTTTTTCTCACGTAGTACAGATTAGTGGAGAAAATGGAAATGTTTTCCTTCTTCATCTTCATAATGCACTTTCATTTTTATGATTTCAGGTGACACTTGAGCATAATCAATTAGAGACTGGTAAGTGAGAACAGACATATGAAACCAAATCATGAATTAAAGTGAATTAACTTCTATACTTTTTCTGATTATTGTTGACAGATGAGGTTAACATTATATCAGGGGCGTTAGAGATGCGGAAGAAAACTGTCGAGACAATAATGACGCGATTAGAAGACATTTTCATGTTGCCAATCGATGGCATCTTGGATTTTGAGTCATTGTCGGAAATTCGGAAACAAGGTACATTGAATTTAAATTTGTATCCTTATTACTCTCGAACGTAATCATTGTAAGTAGGAATTGTACTAATTGAATTAATCTCCTTTCATTGTTTCTAGGTTACTCAAGAATCCCTGTATATGAAGATGAAAGAACGAATGTTGTTTCGCTCCTGTTTACTAAAGATTTGGGTAATGCCATGTACAAACACTCTGTTATTAATTATACAATATGCACACTATTGTTTTGTAATGAAAAATGAATTCATTTTATATTCTGTTGGGAAATTTTATAGTTTTTGTAGATCCGGATGATAGAATTCCATTGAAAACGCTTGCTCAATTTTACAACAATCTGTGTTACTTTATCTTCTCGGACACCACTCTGGATGTCGTTTTCAAAGAGTTCAAAGAATGTAAACGAGGAGGTCACATGGCTTTTGTCCAAAGGTATATATTTTATCTCATTACTATTCAAAATCCAAAGAAACAATTAGGTAACTATTTTTGGTGACAACTGCTGAAAAAAACAAGAAATAAATGATTATTCCTTTTGATTTTATTATAGAGTAAATACTAGTCGAGAGGACAAAGATCCATACTGTGAAACCATTGGTTTAGTTACTTTGGAAGATGTTATAGAAGAAATGATACAATCAGAAATTGTAGATGAAACGGATGTTTGGATGGATAATCGCTCGAAAAAACGAATGCCGACTCACGAAAAACAAGATTTCTCTAAATTTGTTGAGATAAGAAATAGTCAAAAAACAATTTGCATATCCCCTCAACTTGCTTTAGCTGCCTTCCAGTTTATTAGCACAGGTTTAATTTTAAATTAAATTCATAAATATTTGTTTTATCCAGCTGTTTTGTCCAAAAGTAAGAAAAACGAGGCAAATGAAATGGAAAATATATATGGAAAGTACATAAATGCTTGATTTGTGTTTTCCTATTTAACAGTTGTAGAGCCTTTCAAACGCTCTTACATTTCCGAATCAGTTCTTCATCGTCTTCTAAGGAAGAATATTTTATTCCGAATAGCCAAAGCAAAAGATAAATCAAATGTGTTGATTTATGAAAGCGTGAGTTTCACTACACTTTTAGTTATTCTTTATTCTAATAAAACGTTACTGATTAATTCCTTTTTCTTCAAATTACAAATTCGTCCTCAATTGAATTCCAATTTTTGTGTTACTTAATTTCAGGGAAAACCAACAGATTGCTTCACCCTCATTCTAGAAGGAAGAGTTGAAGTCATCACTGGAAAAGAAAATCTAATGTTTGCAAGTGGCGCATTTTCTTATTACGGCGTCCCTGCTCTTTTAGCAGGTATACATACACATTACACATTCAATTTTATTTTCAGTTTGATTTGTCCATAATGAGGAATTTGAATGCCTATTTTATTTTTTTGTATTAGGTGATGCACTATTTGTACCTGATTACACAGTCAAACAAATATCTGATGTAATCATACTGAGAGTTCGACGCTCTCTATACCTTGCTGCTCTTCAAGCAACCATTTTAGAAAAATCAAAGACTGTTATCGACTCAAATGGGTCTCATATGCCTTCGGATCCGTCTATGGAAGAACAGATAGACAAGGTAAATTTTACTATGTATATAGACATGATGGATTGTACATATTTCTTCCTTTTTAAAAGCTTATACTCATGAGAGATTCGTAAATTCATCAGTATTTTAATCAGTAACAAAAGATAATATATATGATGATGCTTACAAAAGATAATAAGAATAATTTGACAATAAAAATCTTTACAGGTTCTAAGAACAGTTGACTCGGAGTGTCAATTAAATCAAAATCCTATTGATCCTGGTCCGAATCCAAGTCAAACTCTAAATCTGGAAGGAGGAGTTGTAAATAGTTTAAGTAATTTCTATTTAAAAGAAGACAATAATGTTTGAAACTTATTAATCATATTTATTTATTTTTCATGTGTATAAATTCTTATTTTGTCGAGAAGAAATATTTTTTGTCTTAATAACTTTACTGATTTAATTCTTATGTATGATAATAATTACTATTATCATTGATAAAACATACAATAATAATAATAATAATGATAATATAGAGAAGGACACGGCATGCAGATATTTATTTACAGGGAATGAATAGTTTTGGCTATGATATCACAAGCTTCTTGTAACTGCAATTTACTAATCGTTAGTGGTGGAGCGAGTCGAATGATGTCTCCGTGAGTAGGTTTAGCTAATAAACCATTTTCTTTCAGTCGCAAGCAAATGTCCAACGCATCGTAGCCTGAAAAGACAAAAACAAAGAGAGAGAGACTCTTATCATTATTATAATATAATAATTTATAATAGGAGAAATTGGGAGAAACTGAGTCGAAGGGGAAATACGAGAAGGATTTCCTTAATGTGCAATTTTTGAATTTAATTGCATCGTCACATTGTTATTATTATTGATTTTTTAGCAAACACTACAATACATGTAATATAGTCAACTATTATCAATTTATCCTTTTGAGGTCTATTTAATAGACTCTATTATATAGCCCCATATACTTTTTGATTATTAAATTTCGCAAAACTGTGGACAGTTTGTCAAAAACATATATGTATATGAATTATTTTAAACGGAATCTAATAAATTTTCATTCAAGTAATAGTCAATAGTCATTCATTTTAGCATAGCTTCAAATAAAGTAAAATAATTATACTCTCCGGATTCCACAGAATGATTTCGCGCGCCTGTACATAACAAGTAATTTATAATGTACAAATAAAAAAATGCTGCCCTACGTACATGTATACATAAAATATTGTGACCTCGAAATCATTGCATCATTTTATAGCTTCACAAAAATCCCTTTCAATTTCAACTCCATTTGTAAAGTAAAACTGAAAAATACAACTCACCTGGCTTAATGACGATGGCATTGAGGAGTCCCTTCCCTCTCACAAGTCTGACAATACGAGAAGGGAGTTTTTCCATTTCCCCACGGAACATTTGACCGAGTTCTTCTGCATTTTCTGACAATCTTTCTTCTTCAATCACATCCAGTGCGGCCATGGCTACTCTACAACCAAGAGGATTACCACCATATGTTGAGCCATGCTCACCAGGCTTAATACAAAGCATCACTTCATCATCTGCGAGCACAGCGGATACCTATAAAATATTCACAAATCAAATCACTCTGATTTAACCTTTCATAAAACGGAACGTCCAAAGACGCAGCCAAACAAACTAAATAGGTATGCATATTTATAGCTTACAGGGAGAACACCGCCGGAAAGAGCTTTCCCTAAAATGACAATGTCTGGTCGTACGTTTTCATGATCACACGCGAGTCTTTTTCCAGTTCGTCCCAAACCTGTTTGAACTTCATCAGCAATAAAAAGTACATTGTACTTTGTGCACAATTCTCGGATTCCCTGCAAATAGCCGTGATGTGGTACGACAACTCCGGCTTCTCCTTGAATCGGTTCCACCATAAAAGCACAAACTGTCGGATCCTTAAGAGCTTCCTGAAATTTTCCAAACAACATACGTTTCATATTTAATAATATCGTATACAAAATTAGGTTAATTACATGCATTTAGCATTTACAATTAGTAGGTACTTATTTCCAAGTCATTTTCAATGAAACAGCTGATTCAATTAATTTCATATACAGCTCTCTCCTTATCGTTTGAGCAGCAGTAAATAGAAAAGTGCAGCAGGACATTGTTAGGCATTGAATTTGAACGATAAGACACATATAAATATAATACATAGTCACCACATAGTCCGAGAGTGATGGCTAAGTTCCTCTAAAGTATAGATATAGTATCGATTCGATACTTGAATTCATTGAATGTGTTCCAAGTTATTCGTCGTCACTCTGTCACTATTTGCTATTGACACTTATTATATCTGTACATATGTGTTGTAACTTACAACTTGTAAGGATACAATTTTTATTATACTACATATTGAAAGCATACACTTTGTGCTTATTGTATTTTATGCTTGTATATAATAATACGATGCGATAATTTTCCTGATTAAGAATACACGAAAGATCATCACGAGACGTGACGATAGTTACATTACATAACTACATAAAATGTGTCAGTATTACAGTATAAAAAAATGTACTGTAAAAATTTAATTGGCTTAAGGACTCTCTCCATTGAATTTGCATAGTATAATAAGTATAGCTGAAACTTAAAATTACTTTATTATGCAAACATCTCAAAAGCTACCAAACTTGAATGTACATTTTATCAACATTCTTTAACAAGAGATCACACTTTTATTTTTTCAGCCTTGAGAAATCTTGTCCTCAAACTTCATAACCTCCGATACTCTTTTTACAATTGTCATATGTCCAACTCCCAACTATACCATAAGCGTTAGCGTTAGCGTATTTACTTCAAACGTGTACAAGAGAGGAAAAACGTTTTTGTTTTATGTCAAATAAATTTTATCCTAAGTCGTAATATCAGTATTCAAATTTTTTTTCCTTGTGTCTTCTTCTTTTGCTTTTGTATATAATTAAATTTTGTGTGTTATCGTAGAAAATTAGCATTTGAGTTTTTTTTCATTTTCCATAAATTCTACTATATAGACATGTACCACTGTATATTTAAAAGTGAGAAACTTACTTCAAGAGCATTCAAATCATTGTACGGCACGATGTGAAATCCAGGCATAAAGGGGCCGAATCCTTCAAATGACAACGGATCAGTAGATGATGAAATTGCGGACATTGTTCGACCCCAGAAATTTCCTTCCGCAAAAATAATTTTGGCTTGGTTCTTTGGGATTCCCTTCTTCTTGTAGCCCCATTTTCTGGCTAGTTTGCATGCCGTCTCCCCTCCTTCGACCCCTGAAAATATCATTGACAGAAAAGTGAATGGAGGACTCAGTATATATACTGTCATGCATGCGGATACAAGAGCTAAAGTTAACCTGGAACATTAGTCTATCTCAAATGATACAATCCTAATTTAAAAAGTGATGAAAAAGTCATTAATTTGGAAAACACTGATGATACTGGATCAGACGTTGAGTTTTATCTATTAACATTGTAGTAGTAATACGTTTAGAAAATAGAAAAGAAAAGGCATTTTTTGTACATAATGTACAAAAAAGATAAGGAGAGTAATTACCAGTGTTCATCGGTAGTACTTTGTCATAACCAAAGAGTTTGGTAATGTATTCTTCATATTCTCCCAAAATATCCGAGTAAAAAGCTCTGGAAGTGAGGGTGAGGACTTCACATTGATCCTTAAGGGCTTCGATGATTTTTGGATGACAGTGACCTTGGTTCACTGCTGAATAGGCACTAAAACGTAAAATTTGTTTTCATTTTGAAAAAATCCGGAAGAAAACTCTTTCACATTACACAACATACAAAAGAAAAGGTAATTATTTATTCACCTGAGGAAATCATAATATTTTCTCCCTTCCACGTCCCAAACGTACACGCCTAAAGTGAGACAAACCACATGTAAGTAAGTACTTAACTTGACATAATGATTCGAGTCATATAGCCAACAACTTACAGTATTTATGAACTGAAGTGAACTATCAACTTTGAATACATCATCCAAATGTACAAAAAAGAGACTGTGTATTTGAACTGAATTAAACTTTAAATGATATTTAAGTCATATATATATATATAATCTGATATTACCTTGGCCTCTGCAAAGAGCAACAGGGATCGGATGATAATTGTGAGCTCCATATTTGTTTTCCCTTTCCATTATTTGCGAAGAGGAAATGGCAGGAGTGGCATTGATATTAGGAGCCACTTGACCTGCTACTACTACACTCGCTTTATTCCTCTTCAAAATAGCTTGACCCAAGGTCTTACTACTTTCCGATAAACGATTAGCTGTACGTAACATTATTGTGCTTTTGAGAAAGTCTGAAAGAAATTGTCTGTATTTTTCGATAATTTGCAAAATAAAATTGTTTATACTAACAAAATAACTAATTGAGTTTTGTATTCAAGTGTTGTTGTGTTTTTGTTTCTGGAGCCAAGTATACAGTCCGTAAGGTATGAATGTTTATTCATTAATGTACGAGTTAAAAGTTGTGTGGGTACCTAAATACTCAGTACGAAACTTTACTTAAATACAGCCCCGTTCTTAAAATCCCTGTGTAGAAATCAATTGAATGTATAATATGTACATAATACATTGAATACCATTTCTCATTAGAACATGTGGAGTGTCATATTGGCAATCAATAGAATACATATATATATATAGAATTCATTACGGCAGCCACTACGACTACTAAAAGCCCTCTTTCCGCACTTCCATTCTGCTTTGCCTTTTTGTCTCGTTCTCTCGAATCATCATCTCCTCGAACCATCATCTCCAATGGATAGATGATTACACAAAAATTACAAAAATTACAGATATTTGAAATCCAATGGAAAATTTCCGTTGTATTCCCATAATAAATGTACATACATAGGTATACGATGATATTATATTTAGTTAAATATAAAATCGTATACCGCATCGGCCTTCCGAGGTCAGCAAGAATAAAAAAGTACCTAGCAGACATGTCTCTTTTGTTGTTTCATATCATATTAAAAGACAAAAAAACCAGTAATACCAAGAGATCTTCGTGTGTTTCTTCTTCATCTTCTAGCTCGCATATATAAGATATATATGGTACCAACAAAACTCCTTCATAGTTGCACATGGTACATACTCACTTGTGTTTTATACAGAGAGGAAAGTCACGTAATTTTTTAAACATGGTTATTAATAGTGAGCACATGGCGATTCCTTGTCATGGGTTCAACGCCAGTTGTCAGCTGTAAAACGATTTATCTCGATCCTGATAATTATCCATAGAATTTATATATATTGTACAAATACTATGAGGCTAACAATTCAAGAGTTTATCATCAAAACTCAAATAAGATGAAACCGAGAGAGAGAGGAGAGAGTGAGAGAAAAGCAAATACAGGATTTTATCAGGACGAGTCGATGAGGAACAAACAAATGATTTGATCATTGAAAGAATGCATGAACGGATACAAGTTAGGTTTGATATTATTATTATTATTATTATTATTCTTCCTCAAATGTTTTTGTTGATTGTGGATAGTCTGTGGAAAATGAATAATATAGATACAAATTGATATCTATATCTATCGAGGAAAAAAATCCACTGAAAAATCTGAAAATATTCCTACGGTTCGTGTTGTTTCACCGTGTTTTTGTGTTTGCTTACAAGTTCAGATTATCAGTATTAAAATTATAAAATATTTATAATAGGATTTTAATGTAACGTATATATATACTAGTGAAAAACTCGGTGGCTGCTATATCAAGTTGTCTACTATTTGTTTCTCTCCTCTCTTAATTTCCACTCTAGTCACACAAACATCAATCACAACAATCACACACACAAACAAAAATTTGTGTTTGTTTGCTCGAGACGGGAGACACGCATCTCCCAAGTATTTTTATCATCCAACTTTCTTTCTCTTTTGATTTCTCAGCTCTCTCATCGCATGTGTTTTCAATGTTTTCCAAATTTGGTGTAAGCATGTACTTATACTATGTTTGGATGTACACATAAATATTTTCTCAAGATTTATTTTCCTCCATGTCAATATTTACTGGAAATGAAAATAGATCCTATAATGCCACGAAGTGTGTCATCAAGGTATATACATAACGGCAATTAGTTTTATTTTTCCATCAATGAAAGTCATAATGAGCAATTGTTACCGAATAATTGATCACGGACATAATAGTCCGCGATTCAGGAGGCAAACAGTCATAATTAAGTATGTATGACTGTTTTCACACTGTTTTCACACTGTGTTCTATTTAATTTCTGATGTATTCATGAAATACTCCACCTGAATTGCACCATACGTGCAAACATGAGCAACATCACCCACAGTTTTCTCCATTTCGAGCAAGCTAAATTTAAAAAACGATTGATTTCCTCATCCTGGTTCTATTATAATATTACCATTGACCTCAAGCGAATTTGCAAGAAAATTTAGATTCAAATTGAATCCCATATTGGCTGCTATCAACTATCAATTACCACTACTAATTATATGATATAGGATTGCGAAAGGGATACTATATTAACGAACTAAATGATTGCATAACATACAAAAATCCATCGGTTATCTTTTTAAAGATAAGGAACTAGTGGAATTTTTGAAAAGCTGATGTTGTTTATGGTATTAAATGTGATATAAGCCCGAATAAAAAATAGACATGCTATTTGAAAGAATAAAGACTTTCTTTGAGTTGTTGTTGTGGCCGTTGTAGTTGTAGGAGAATGGAATGATGATAAGGCTGCATGAATCCTGCATGGCGACAACGTTATGGCTGTATGAAATGGTAAGTACCATGATAGTTATCATTTCACATTATAAAAATTGTGCAAGACATGTACATATTTCGTATTCGCTTAAATGAAAAGTTTGTATTCTAATCAATACATTTCTCGGCAATCATGTATAGGGATTTAACTGTATAAAATGCCAATATTCAATAGGACGTTCACAGCAACTCACAGTCAGTCTAAAAACAAATCCACGAATGTGCAAATTTAGAAATGAATCTGTGTAAGTACACTGTATATTAAACTATACAATTTCGCTACTACATTGAAGGGCGTGCATGACCTATATCGATAGATGGATTTGTATTTTATGAATTAATCTCTTCAGTTATAGTTATGCTCATAAGATGCAAACGGCGTGTATAGGCAAGGCAGTCTATTTACTCATTTTTTTTATTTCTTCTTCACAGAGACACAACCCTCTTTTTAAAGAACTGAATGCTAATTTGACCAAAAACTGTGTAAAACTATATTGATAATTAACCTTACAAGGAGGCGAGGCTGCAAAAAATCCTATGATTAGTAGAAATATGAGGGTTTCCATTCCCAATTTTCCCTGTGTTGTTAATCGAAACCTTATATTTTGCTTACTGCAATCCTGTCCATTTAATAAAAGACAAAAGGTTGTTACTATCATTGTCTATCTACTGCTTGCACTGATTGATTTATTAATTCTAGTGTTCTTGTATCAATTCTAAATAAAACTTATTTAGTATTCAGTTGTACGCAATTTTGGTAGATAAACTATAAACGTATACTATACTTACACTGTATACTGTACTTCCAATAAAATAAAATGATGAGTGACGACGCAAAGACGTCTACTACTTGGTTTAAAAATATGAATATGAACATAACGCGTTAAAATTTCAAAACCACAGAATCTATCCCACTATTATACTTACTTCTTACTCTTGACCGTAGAACCATTTCGAAAATCATTGGTAAGAATTGACAAAAATTAAAAAAAAAGAGGCTTATAATTTTTATTTTTTTATTCCTCCATAGCTGTGACATGCGATTTTACTGTGGATAACACGGTTATACATTGAGTAAAAGAACATTAGAGCTTATGAATTACTTAAAATTAGATAAATGTATTACGTCAGTATTCCAGCACAGTTTGTTTATGATGAAAATGCTTATTAAAGATTTTGGACATGATAATTTCAAAACAGAAACTAATACAGTCAAATTATTAAGTATTAATTTTATATTATAGCTTATCAAATTTGCCTTTCATAATACAATCTAGTTGACAAGTAAACCTACGATAGTTTTTTCAAGCTTTTGTCACCAGGTCATATTTGATACATGTGAATACATGTACAAAAGAAATAACCTTGATAGGGTTTTGCATTAGAAATGTATAGGTATATATTTCTCGAAAAATAATAATCTCTTTCTCTTGTATATCATAATAAGTGTGCAAGCACACTTTTAATTTGAATAGCCGTACAATAATTCACTGTTAATGATTCACTCAAAAAATGATGGACATATACATTGAAAATTGAAAAATGGAACACCCGATACCAATGGATGCTTGAATATGTACAAAAAAGGGACTTCTGCCTATCTGAATATTTTGTAAATATTTTAAATGCAAAATTGCACTGATACAGATTCTAATTTTTGTATAATTTCTACAAATGAAGAGTACAGTAGTACACCTTTTTCTCGGTGTCTTATAATTAGTCAACAATATTCCCCTCTATAAGTAATAATAATAAAATTAAATACATTGTAATTACTCCTCACGTAAAGCTTTCGCATATCAAAATTAACTAAATACTAAATAGTATGTGCAAATGATTGTATACACTACATATTTTAAGAGTTAGACTTTGCAACATATAGACTAATATAAAATATTTAGTAGCGTACTTAGTACGCTAAATAATGACACAATAGGTACAATGTATCAAATGTTAAGCACATTTATAGGTAGTATTAATACCTACTAGGTACATTTTTTTCGTACCCATAATGTAAAATATGTTGAGAACATAGCTTCAGGAAGAAAGTAAAACTTGTATATAATATTGAAATATTCTGTTGAAAAATATTTACACTGACCTATTAAAAACATAGGTGCAGACTGATAATTATAATTTTATGTAACAATATACCTATAGATGTATCGGAATTTCAAATATAAGCTGATGTTGTTTAAATTTAATTAAATTTAATTCTTTATGTTTGGCTGCATATATCTACCATAGGTAGATTCTACCTATTGCTTAAAAAGCGAAATGACTTTTTATTAACCCATCAATGTATACTGCATATACATTTAAAATCATAAAATTGAAGTTAAAATGAAACGAGTCTCGCTGTTCTAATTGTTTGTTGTACTTATTTATGATAATTTTACGTGATTTTTTAATAACTTATTGCATAGATGCAATAGATGTATACACATATAGAACATGGTGTATATTAAAAAATTAAAATCATATAAGTACATGTTAAAAAAAAAATTAAAAATGTTTCACGTTATCTTGTGGGTCGATTCAGGAGTAGAAATTGTATTTGTTCATCGTTCTGTATAATACATATTCTAATTTATTTGTCTTCTTGGAAATTCGAAGGCAGCTAATCCCGACGCGGTCTTTTATATGACGTTTCCTCACCAGGGGAAAATTTCGGATCTGAAAAACAAAATGTATAACGAAAGACTTGATATTATTCCTTTCCTCCCCTCTTTTGTTTTGTTAAATTGGAAGGCAAATATACTTTTATATTTCTAATTTCATAACCGATACACTATTATTCTGAAATTATAATAATCTTTTATTACCTAAATTACCCAAAGCAATACTAATTTAAGTTTATATAGTTGTTTGCTGTTCTTTACCTAGAGGTTTTTTAATCGCACCGGTTGACGATCTGTCAATACCTTCTTTCTCAGCTTGCTGACGCAAAAATCTTAGTAAAATATTTGCTTTGTCAGTCACAATAGCTAAAATAAAATATGTATTATTCATAAAGTTATTTTGTCATTCATACAATATTCCTGATAATAATTTTCCACCAAAAATGATTGTAATTGTAAAGTCTATATATATACATGCATGTACTTATTACACAATGCAATGGAAACATACTTTGTGAAGTCTTGGAATCTCTTGTTGATACGTAAGTTTTAGGCTTCTTAGTCACCGACTCTTTTGGTTCTTTATTAGCAAATTTTTTGAAATTCATAGGATCATGGGATGGTAAACCTGACAAAAATTTTGATACTAATTCGGATTTTGGCTGCTGTGACTGTAAAGAAATATATATGCATCTTAATTATCCCAAAAACATGTTTTTTATTATATGAAATGGAGAATAAATCTATATTTCTTTATGTAACTTACCATTTTAACCACCTTTAAAGAAGATGGACGAAGAGAACACAGTAAATTATAACAAAATTACTTGTAAAAATGGATTAATATTTTTTAAAGAGACACGTTCAATTTTTTCCTCTATTCCTTGGAAATATTTTTTGAATATTGGGGATTTTTTATTGGAATCCTTGCAATGGAGGCATGAATTAATTTGAAGTGACGAAAAAATCCGAATCACATGGGAAATTATTAAATCCGGAGTCAACTATTTCGTAGTTATAAATTGTTCTATCGTTTAATTAGTAATTAACATTAATTAATTAATAACTACTTCATGTTTTCACTACACAAATCACACAATTTTGAATTCAGGCCGGATACCAGCCGGTGAAAGAGGTTTGTCTTTCAATTTCATTTAATATAGCCTATATATGATAATGATAATATCATAATGATATAGGTTTTAAATCTGTTTCAAGTAAATTGAGTGTATATAAGTATGTATTAATTGTTCGTTTATTGTTTTATTTATAGGAAATGATATGGCTGAATCGTTTGAAGCAGTAAAAGTAGTGAAAAATAATTTTGTGGACGATGATAATCGAGACTTGAATGATGTATTTGACTCAATCACATGTTTGGAGTCAACCAATTTAGATGAAGGCTACGCTCAAGGCTTAAAAGAAGGTCGTCAGGAATCATCAGTTAATGGTTTCATCATTGGGATAAATACTGGAAGTAGTATAAGTCTTAATCTAGGATATTGTCAAGCATTCTGTGCTTCAATTCTTCAATTAGCTCCAAAGAATTGTCCAAATAATCCTCGTGTAGTAGAAATGTGTAACCAAGTCATTGAAAAAGTCAAGTCCTTCCCAACTAAAAATATAGAAACAGATGACATGTTAACCAAATCTGGAGAAATCCAAAGTCAGTTGGACAGAATCAAAGTTACTATCAAGAAACAATCTAGTGAAATTCCAAACGTTGCTGTTCCAAAGCAGACTTTTTCGATTTAAGTGCAAGTTACCTCTTTGGTTTTCTTATAAAAAAATAGAATTATTTTAAAAAGAATTTACATTGGTTACGTGAAAGTTCTTTTTACCGTGTATAAACCACAGCAATAAATCTATTAAATTGCACTCACCAGCTAGATAAAAGCTATATGAAATCTCTCTCTCTTCCTCTCGTTCGCTTTTTGTGTATAATAATAATAATAAGTTATAACTAGTAAAATAGTAATTTTAATATTTTATATTTTATAAAGGTACTTATAGTGCAGCGTTAGAAAAGTAATTTGAGTGTCTTTAATCTCATGGCGACCACGAGAATAGCTATGTTGGCTTCGTCTCGGAGAGCCTTAAAATCTGCAACCGATTTCATCGCGCCCACTCTTCCATTTCTCAATTCCCACTTGAACACTTTTTGGGCAAAAGATTTGTGGAACGCTCGTTTAAGTGAAAAGCTCCGACATGATATGGAAAATGCATCCGTTTCTGACATTAAAAAGTATGCACGGTTTTTGGCAAACATACAAAAACAGTCAATAAATATTAAGACGGTTGAAGAAAATGATACAGAAGAAGGACAAGTTAATAATAATATTAGCTTTGAAGAGTCATCTTTAGATGAGATAGTTCATCGAATCGGACAGCTTCTACTGTCCACTGTGACTTTGAGTATAGATGACTTGAAGCAATCTGTATGTGAACCTTGTGACAATGTTGATAGTGATGGTATTGATATCAGTCAAGTACTGGAGGAACTTCAGGCAAGCCAGGTTGTGAGTAGTGGCAAAGTCGTCAAAAAATTTAACCCCTTCGTGTACATGTCAACCAAGAAGATGCATGAAGTGGAAGTGATGAGTGAGCTGGTGGCCACGCTCGCCAACCTTCACCGTTTCAAACCCTCTGTTGACGAAATGTCAGGGATCAACTATATGATTGATTTGGGCAGTGGTAGAGGCTACTTGAGCTCTTTTCTCATGCTGCTTTACGACTTTAAAGTTTTGGCTATTGACTCATCCGCTTCAAACTCAGCTGGATCTACTTTACGAACGTTAAAACTACAGGTAATTTTTGTTAAAACTTGAACGTCAATATTATTTAATGGGTTTATGCATTCATTTATGTGAGTTTTTCTGATTTTATGCAACTGCGTACGTAATTTAAGATTTTGTGATATGCTCCAGTTGTTATTGTTGTCAATAACTTGTAGGATCATATTTAAAGCCCATCCCCATCTCACAAGCAGACATACATCCTTAAATGTGATGCAACAAATGTGTTCTTTTTTTTTGCATCTGAGTAACTTCGGTCAACTTAAAAAACTCATATTTCAAAAGTATTGTATTGGAAATTATAAAAATTAATCAAATTCAATATGCCTGTTCTATATTGAAAAAAGTTTTATCGTTGAATGTCATCGAACTGAAATCCCAAAGTCCCTCTGGCTACTCAAATTACGCAATTGTCAGGTTATTAGGAATTACGAATGTCGTCACCGTTTCATTGTCAACTATCGTATGACTCCTCGTAATCCTGTGATAAATTGATTTCGAATAAATATTTTAACCTGACCTTCAAAATTCAATGACAAAAATAAAAAAAGCTCGTCTAAGACGGAAGTCAAGTGTTTGTATTGCCGGTCAACGTAATTAAGTATTCAGTTTCGTAATATGTACTTGTAAATTGTAAACATTTGGCTATATTTTGTCATTTGCCAATTAATTGTACCGGGTGCTCTGTAAATCTCTGAACATTCCAGATTTCTCATAATACCCGATTTCGTTTCACTCGCTCATATGCTCTGTATGGAATGTATAGTTTCTATACGATTAGGTATATGTATCTACTATCTGTAGGTATTCTCTCTGTTCATAATGTTTGTACTGGTTGGGAATTCTTTTAAACATCACCCATAATACCCTCTAAAGATGCGCATCTTAAAAATTATTCTTCGTGTCATTCTATAGTGTGTGTGGTCGCTATTCATCCAAATTATTTCAAGCTTTCCCTATACCCTTTATCGCTTTACTTTACTTCAATCAAGATTTAACCCTACACGTGCATAAATTTTTAATATCTGTCAAGGGGGATGACAAATCTGATAAAAGAAGAAACATATATATACAAAGTTTTCTTACTTTAGTTTGTTCTCCAAGCTTTAAATTTGTAAAGCCATCATACGCTATTTTAACAACAACCATGTTTCATATGTCTGAATGTCGTTATTCATTTACATCTGCATCTCCAACGAGGCACAAATTTTAACCATTGCCTATACTTATGAGTTATGACACAACTGAAATTCCGATTCTATAGCCAACCACACAAAACGTAGTAATATCGCATGAATCCAAAACATAATGAGCTGAAACGGATAATATATACCTTAGATGATAAACAGGCAGGCTGTTTTACAACAATATGTATATATAATAATATGACTGTATCAGTCATTTCGTATCAGTCAAGAAGTCAGGATTCAACGAAATTTCATTCGTATCATTTTCAAAAAAATTGGTATTACATAATATTGTAACTGGTGAAGTACCAGTCACAAAATGAGGACATGTATACTTTTGATTAAACCATTAAATGGTAATATCAGATTATATCGAATCAGGAAATTCTGACTGGGATTAAAAAGGGAGTGCTGAATAAATGGGATTAAATTCAATAATACAACCTGATTGTATTGTATTACTGAAGGAAAATATAAAGAGAGCCACAATTTTGTTTCAATTTTCTACACATATATCATACAATAAATGTATGGTGTATCATGTGGGCATACATGTCCTTAGAAGTATATGAAAGTTCCATAAAAAGGGAATCTAATCCCTATTGTGTTAAAAGTTGAACCTTATTCAGGCGTATTCATCATACCTACTTGATCAATCGACAATTTGAACTCGCAGAACATTCATTATTATTTACGCACGCAGATGAAAAAAATCTAATTTTGATTTGAGTGATAACGAAAAATTGATTTCACGATGAACGTATAAGCTAAGAACGAATGTACGAAGTGATGAAGACTACTCTGAACGATTAATAATGTCATGGGGGGTATGATAAAATCTTTGTGTGAAGTCACTTAATGACAATGCCTGTCTATCATACGGCCAAGTTCAATAGAGCAGCTGCATATTTTTTTAACATTTCACATTTTAATGATCAATGTGGATGCAACCAGGAAAAAAAGCTAATTTAGTGTGGTATTTTATCTTTTTTATGCTATTTTGAAAATAAGGTACAAACATGCTCAATTTGCCTCAAGCTAATTAGGTAGTTAGAATTACTTATGGTAGAGTCAAGAATTGTGAATTAGAATCTCAGCACTCTTAAGAATTATATGCGAATATACTCGAAATACAGACTTGAACACATATTACATATACATGTAGTTTTAAAAGTTAAAAAAATCATCGCATACATTTGACATGGCAAGAATATCAACAATCCAATGAGAAATGAGATCATGTGTTATAAATACAAGTTTTTTTTACATTATCGTACAAAGTGTACATAGCAGACAAAATATATAAAAATGCAGTAGAAATTTCCATCAGCAAAATGAAAAGTCTTGATTTGCCTTTACTCTAGTTCTTTGATTGTTTTTTGAGTTGTTTACCATGCAGTCAGAATGTATTATTTTTGTGTACACTGTAACAAGATCATTTTCTATTCTCCGCATAAATCAAGATCATGATCACACTGCTAACTATAAGTTTTTAATTGAATTTTTCAGGAGAAATGGTCAGCTTTCCTACGACTTGTCCGTGCAAGACAGGAAGGCAAAATCGATGAAAACAGTCGACGAGGATATTGGATAGCAAAACGTTATCAAGCTAGAATCGATGAAACGGTGTTGGCTAAGGGTGCAAAATGTGAAAATGTGAATTCTCACATACAGTTACCTGAATTGCCTATTAATAAACAGGAAAGTACACAGGGGAATGTGAACGAGATTAGTGATGGATTGAAAAATATCACACAGTATGTGACTCCGGAAATGGACCTGATAACAATACTCAAAGAGAATTTCCAGGAAGATTTTCGTGATACGGAGTCACCCTCATCCTTTGGACTCATTGGGCTTCACACCTGTGGTGCACTAGGTGCCGACTCCATTAGATTATTCGCTCGATCAAAACAAAGCAAATTGTTCTGCAATGTCCCATGCTGTCATCATCTACTTGAAGAACATTACTGCCCAGACTGGAGAAAATACTCTCGTATCGGAACCAACCCATTGCCACATTGTGCTCTCGAAGATCCATCGTTCCCTTTAAGTCAAATTTTGCATGACAAAAAGTTCTATTTAGGGAGAAATTGCAAAATGTTGAGCGCACACACACTTCATCGAATGTCCATCGAAGAGGTGAGAGAAATTAATAGAAAAACATTTTATTTCTCATTCCCATGTGTATATGAACAACATTTTGCTCAAGCTGGCCGTTTTTTAAATCTCCAAATATTTTTTGTTGCACAATACATGGGACTTCCGTTTGGATTATCAATGGTTGTGATCTTCAGGTTATTACTCACATACCATATTGTACTTTGGATTATTATATAAAATATAGCCAATAACATAAATTCATGTAAAGCTTTTAAGTTTTGCTCCTTGCAACTATACTTAATGTAGATTTATTTTAATGATATGGGTTGAATGTTTAAAGAGAAATTTATGACAGAGTTTAATATATGCTGACTTCTGAAGTGGCGTTAATCGTTTATCATTATTAACTCGTCTTGTAGTGTTTTTTATGACTTGACTGGTGATTTCAAAAGTCGTTAGATAGATCCCAAGTGACATGTGCAGTATGTGCACCATTACAGGAAGAAAAAATCAATCCCTTAGTATAGTTAGTTATTCTGTGTTCAATAATACGTGAATTATATTATTCAGTTGAGCATTTCTATTTTAGTTGGTCGATTGTAAATTGTATGGATGCATCCCCAATCGTCATTGTCATATTATTGCTTTTACTACTATTATTGGTCTAAACTTTTAGCTAGTACATTAGTTCATAACACGCAGACCAGGATGATGAAACCGATCTGTAAAATACAGTTGGAAATTCAAATGCATGTAGTATTATGCATAGTACAATTTCATCTCGTACTCAGTCGTACTACGTATGCATATTTATTTATTTTGAACGTCTGCACACATAAATTGATTACGTACATTATATTATTAGGGACATGATTCAGTATTCATTGTAGTAACTGCAAGCTATAACTGTAATGAATGGCCATTTCAATGAGTGTAGATGACATCTTCATTACTTTTCAATTGACTATTGCTTTGCGTAGGTGCACCTACATGTATAGGTTGTCTTTTAGTTTTCTTCAAAAGTCACCCCTGTCCCTCGAGTTCAATTATGACATTCTTTTACTACTAAAAGTCGTAAATTATGACCACATTTATGAAATTGAATATTTCTCGAGTTTCTAACTCTCGCATGTATAACCGTTTAAACTTTATTTGAATTCTATCTGTATTTATTTTTTGCTTACTACAGAATGAAGAAATCCTGATTCCGCAAAATCTTTATTTCCGTATTATACTTCAAGTACTTATTCAGGAGAAGTTGGGTCATACAGATTTGGAACACAGCGTTGGACGGAAAGATGCAGAAAAATGTAAGGATTTTCATGAATATGTACGAATGGCTTTGGGGAAATTACACCTGACAGAAACAATACAGGTAATATATATATGATTCTAAATTTTTGTTAAAAAATCTTAGATTTCATTATCTTATTAATTCATAAGTCATATCCAGTGAGTTTTTCAGTTGAGATTTTCATCTAATGGAATAACATTCAAGTTTCGTGGACATGCTCAGAATTTTAATGAGCATATATGTTATGAATAATCATGAAAAGGAATAAGATGAAAATCATCAAGATTATGGGCACATATCAAATTTTAGCTTTAAAAATTTTTGACGTGATCAACTAATTCTGATTATATATAATGATAATATATTTTTCTATTGCCAAATCATTTAGAGTCCATCCTAATTATTAATTACATATGGCATATATAATAATGAGCAAACAAACAGCTTTTCTATCCATGCCTCAACATACCTACATGACAAGCTATAGTAGAGATATTTTTGTATGTGTATCAACATCAACTATTTACTCTGTATTTATTCATGCAACTTAAACTTTACTTTTTTTGCTTTGCTTTCTGTTTACATACAACACATTATCAAGCACTGATTTGCTGTATACTTTGCAGAATGTTTTACTGACCCAAGTACAACTAGTTTTTGAACTGTCAACTTGAGCAGTTGTGCATTCACAACAGTTCACATCAGTTAAAAAAACGAATTTTGTATTTGCCTTTAGCTACTGAAAATCACAACCAGTAGAACTGTATATAAATTCTGTATGATAATAACAAAATATTATTGTTGGCATTATGAGTATGGAATTCTGAACATACATGTGCGAAAACAGAAACATTTGTGTGTTTTGTTTCTATTTTTTTTTCAAAAATGTACAGTTACTGTCCATTGTACTATACAGTGATGTATAAAGACTCAAATTTCAAGCTCCCATGCAGTACCAAAACTATATGTCGAAGTGGATGGAAAAAGGGACCGCATACGACTTTTCACTTTTTTACACAATAATATGAAGAAGAACATGGCCTATTTTTTAGGACAAGTTAGAAGTTTGTAAAAAAATTGTAAATATTTTTAATTAATTTACAAAGTTTAGTTAAATTCAAACAAAATATATGACGATTTCTTTCTTGTGATTTTTGAATTATAAAATCATCAAGAAACGCCGTGGCGCCAAAGCAGCCAAAAGGAAAACTCAAATATCTTTTAAACTAGATAGTCGTATGCGGTCCCCTTTTCTATCTCCTTCCTCATATACTATGGTAATTAGATACTTTGTGTAATATTTTTTCGTGGACTGATGGTATGTCAAATTCTTGAGTAGTATTTCGCGTGTATAGTATAATGAGTAACTTTATACATGGTAAAGGCGAAAGTGTGTTGATGTGAATTCAGCGGATGCAGTAACTTGTACTAATCATTGAACTATAGTACATGCAGAATAGTTCAGATGAAAAATTAATATTCTCCAAGTGAAAACACATGTTTCGGACAAAAAATTTAGAAGCTACTCACGACTATCTGTGTAGCGGTTTCATAAGTCATAAAGTATAATTATTGTCGTGATGCTTTCAGTAAGATATAGGTTACAAGAAATGTATTTGTTTATGCTATATCAGTGGCATTGAATTGATTAGGTAAATTTGGTAAAATAACTTGAACATTATTTAGCGAATGGACAGATGAAGAATGATATAAAAATTGAATTTGATGAAAGTCATAAGAGCGTATGATATATGTTCAAGCTAATTACTCTTGTCGTGCTGAATGTATATACATACGTATACATAGTTCATATACACAGTTCAATTCGAATGGACAAGCAAAACATAAGGATTTGGCAGAGAAGAAAAGTATAAAGACAGTGGTATTTCAAGTACCGCACGACTTGGGGTTGAGAAAACTTTTGTCATTAAATATACATATGAACTTTAATCAAATATACCTATAATCATGCACCCATTGAAGAAAAAATGGAATTGACTTGACTTGTATTGTGAGAAACAGGTCATTGGTCATCAAGTCATCATCACTTTTTTACATTATATGTCTAGAATGTCTACCTATATGGAATGTATATTATTTATTATATACTATACATATATTGATGCATTGACTAATTGCCTTGAGTCTTCATTTCCATTCAAGTCTCAGAACATTTGAGATTAGTTCGTGATTTGACTATATTTTTCAGTCGATTATTTGTTTCATGTACATCTTTTGTCCTTCCTTTCTCATAATCAATTTTATTGTCAATGAATGACATTTTATTTTTCTCCCTTGGTCTTTCATTTTTCATTCGTCTTAGGCTTTTTAATTCTGTTTGATCATTTGAATTTGTTAAATTGTCCGTATTTTCTTGGTTAGTACAAACGTTTTTTGTGAAAGGAATGAATATATTTACCTAATCAAAACACGGCATGGATTCGAATTTCTTTAATGACTTTTAATACTAAATATCCTGATGGAAATTCAGAAGTAGGAAAAAAAATAAGAAAAGATTGCATTCAGGACTTTATCACACTCTCTTCCTTCCATATTTGGTTATGGCCGAAATTGATTTACAGGTTTTTTTTGCGAGTAATAGCACTTCCACTTGACATCCTTCATGTTTCTATCACCGTACGGATGGTTGTAATATATCATGCTGAACTTACATATTGATGTGATTTCCAAATCACGTTATCTCTCGGTAGTATTCGATTTCCAGGTTATGTGCCAATGCTCAGAATGTCTGCACTCAACTCTTATAATTGCTAATTAAATTCAGTATGACATGCATAATATTAAATTACGTTTACATTTCTTCAGACTCGTTTGAGGATATTGTAGTTGGATTGATTAGTTTTTTTGACGTATGTGTGATGGTTCTACACTCACAAAAGTCTGAGCGTGTCAGCATATGAACTTCATCTACATAAATATGGCATTTATGCGGAGTAATAAAATTGATTTGGGTTATTATTAATTAGTAGTTAGTATTGATGATTGATCCTCAGTAAATGTAATTAAGTGTTAGGGTGAAATTGATATTGACGATTCTATAGTACATGATAATAATGCTGTCTGTTTTACTCTATTTAGGTCTCATATGAGGAAATTGAAGAAATCTACCAAAGACATTGTCTATTACGACCGAGGCTGTACAAATATTTCTTGTTCCGTAACCTCTTTGCCGCATTGATTGAACGAATAATTTTATTGGATAGATTAGTCTATCTACTCGAAGCTGAGGTGAGTACTACTCAAATGCCTTAAGAGTAAAAAAAGTAATTGGAGTGTAATGGATTTCTTATTATGTACATGTATGCATAGGGATAACATGGGCATAGTATGCACTGCATACATACTGAGGGTCGCTCTTCCTTATAAAACCGATTTTCAATATTATTATTTACCTATTTAAAACGACGACGATGGATGGTTTTAGTGTTTTCTATGTGATTCCCCTGTCTCTTAACTACAAGTCTGAGTCTTCTTTTCCAAGATTGGTATACTTTGGTGACCAGGGTCAAGCTGATCTTGGACCACTGCCGTTTTAGATTTTTCCACGATCCTATTTTACTGGTTGGGTGGCGTTGGAATGGCCTTCGTTACAGATAGCCGAGTCCAAAGAAATCTATGGGACTTATATCAGGTGATTTGACTGGGAAACGGCTATTGTTGACGATTTTGATGGCCATCCTGTCCTCAAGGGCAAGTGCGTAGATCGGATTTTGGGGGAGGTGTGGGGGGAGGCAGCATCATTATGAACTGCTATCTTGTCGAGGTCACCAGAGTACAGTTTTTGGAGCTGGACTTTCAATAATGGTTTCAACAGAAAGCCAATGTATTGTTGTTCACTAATTTTGACTTTTGGGAGGACTTTTTATTAGTGGCAGAGTTCCACGACCGGTCAACGCATCGATAATCATGAAGAGTTCAAAACTCTTGTCCTCGTATACCACGTAATTTTCAGAGATTTTTCGTTTTTCGTGTGTGCTGTGTAGGAAATTTAGTGCTTCATCTAATGTGACCATGAAATTCGACTTTGTTCCACGCATGACCTTTTTATACCCTTCGACAGTTTGCCATTTCCGGTTTGTGTTTTGGTGCTGATTGAGCTTGTAGACACGGGCTGTACGTCGTTCAATGTTATAAAAATGTTTGATTATTCGTTGGACCGTTCTTGTGGACACTTAACCTTTTGTGGACATGTCTTTTTGAGATGGTGCATTGTCCATGGAGGTCACGAGGTCAACTTTTCTAAAAATCCTCGAATTCATGACTTTTCGGGGTTGTCATTCAACAGACAATTTTTCACCTTAGGCCTTTGTCTTTCATTGTTGACTTTTATACATAAGTACATTAGGACCCCCTAATTAAAAAATAACTATATTTTTAACTTTTGGGTCCTCCACTTTGGCCACGTAGCTCAAACACCGCGTGGAAAACGCTAAAATCATACCCCCACTTTGGGGGCAATTCTGGGGGGCGTTTTTAATGAAAATGAAAATTTTCTTTTTGTAGTAGAGACAACATGTACCCCTTTCTTATTTCAAACTACCTCCATTGCACTGCTGACCACCCAATAATTTCTACAGGCCTAAATAGATCGGTTTTATAAGGAAGGGCGACCCTCTGTAGATATGTAAATAGATAATAGAGAAGGTCCGAGATGTAAAAAACATTATCTGGCTATCTACTTATATTTGCTGAAGGTGCGCTTGAAAAAATTGCGGTTCACACACATATACACACACAGTGAAGGACTCTGTGGTCACTTTATAATTTTTACGACGCATTCGTACATTTATCTGTATAGAGACTGTCTTTATCTTTCAGACTTCTCAGAGTATTTAGTTACCTTTCCTATCTTAACTATTAAAAAAACCTTTTACGATCGCATTATGATAGTGATAAATACTTAATGTCAGCGTCGAATTTGTCGTAGAATTTTTGTTGACCATAGAAGGACTACTATTGTATTGGCAAATACGCGTAGGAATGTTGTAGATTGCAGATGAACAGATAATATTATGCGTGTGCACTCTTTTTCTCCATGTAAGAGAAAACGATCATTAGAATAATAATAATGTGTTGATTGAAGAGGCCAGAAAAAATATGGATAAATAGTCATTAATAGTTACTATTATTATTATTATTATTGTACATTAATTTCAAAAGACATTCAAAAGTGCATGCGGAACCATGTAGTTTTGCACCGTATTTTGCCTCCAGTGATTTGGTTATTTTTTTGTTAACGCGTGTAAAAAAGTTATCGTCTAGTGATAAAGACAGGAAAAGTTGCACATTTATTGTATCAGTTGTTATTTCAAGCACGCATGCGTTTTTTTAAAAGACAGTTAGAACACACACTATTTCTCGTTAGCTTTTTTTATAGTTTATTTATTATTTACTTTTCCATCAGTATGTAGTACATACTATGTACTGGACATGGCATGATCAAGAATAATAACAGAATCTCTTCACATGCTCAGCCGAAATGCAAATTCAAGTGCAGTAATAAAAACTCAAGAAGAAATAAACTCTTTCTTTACTGTAGTATGGCTGATAATTGTAAATAGGCAGATATTTGTGCTGCTACATGATAGTAGCACAACGTGGGATGAGGCATACAGAGCTTTTAGAATCCGTTTTTTTTTTACTTTTAGAAAACTTAAGCAGGTGTCCAACGCGTTAACTTGAGATTGTATGTACATCAGAATGGAAAACTTATACATTGAATTTACTTTGTCTTAGTTTCGGAAGCTATTAAGTTTATACTTTGCAGATATTTAGTTTGCGATTAGTGGGACAGAGCAAATGAATTGGAATATTTCCAACCACACACAGTCCTCATTATACAGATAAAATGACTTATTTTATGGAGAGAGATACATTTGCTGAAAGAATTGCTCAGGTTATATCAACCATGCAGAGTTTTGCATAATAAATGACCTCTTGGTTCATGTTCATGTAGAACTGCTGGCGTTCCAGAAATGAATATCTCAACAGCAGAGGTTCATCGTCAGTATAGAGTATTGAATAATATT
Source organism: Gisinianus flammeolus (assembly GCA_034699125.1). NCBI lineage: Eukaryota > Metazoa > Arthropoda > Collembola > Symphypleona > Katiannidae > Gisinianus > Gisinianus flammeolus. The sequence goes on along the minus strand of JAIUND010000430.1, from coordinate 22,357 downwards.
GGATTATTTCATTTCTTGCATTATATGAAATAAAAATGAGGTGTATACAGTATAGTTTAGACAATATTATAGTGAGGACTTTGTTAGGATGAAAGTGGAAAAGGAAACTATTTTTTTGCCTCCATTATACACAGCCATATATACATAGCATATTATTTTTATGAAGGTTACCTTCAAACGCTTTAGTTGAGTTTGTATTTATATGACGGTATTACACTATTATTTCATCGGTGTTACCCCTTACGTTGGCTTCCTTTGCTTGAACACCCTTTAATTTACTTTTTTTGTCATTTGGTTTACACTCAGCATAATAATGTAATGATTATTTTTAGAGCATAAATACAACCGACACTAAAATTTAAAGTGCCGTGTTGAACTTGAGCAATGGAATGATTTTGATCATTGTGCATTCGTATAATATTTTATGTATGTGTGTGTGTGTTTTCTTTTTTCCAAAGGAGGATGTTCAAGCTTTCATCGTCAGAGTTTTCGACCCGTTTGTGTCCCCTCGGTGTCTAGCTCTTGTTGCGTTTCGATGAGAAAGTATGAAGAGCACTGTGCTGCATGCTCAACATGGTATTTAAACGAGCCTTGACTTTATCCATAAATTTCTTTGTATACGTTTCGTTTGGATTTCTAGTGGTCCGGAAAAGAAGTGAATTACTTTTTCTCAAAGAGGCACACACCGGGTGTGTTAGTTTGTCATTTTGATACACAGAGATTTAGTATATGAATGAAATGAACTATCGTCGTTATTATGAATTTGTACTTTTATTAAAAAATGTGCTGAGCAAAATAAAGTAGCTCGTAAGATAACTTAGACTGTAATGTACATTTGTATGCATATATAGTGAACAAAGGCAAATAAATAAAACGTGTGTATTATTTTATTACAATTGCTCCTGTATTTTGATTTTATTTCATAGTTCATAGTCTCTCGCCTATATATATATATACATCGGATTAAGAATAATCTTGGTCATTTGTTTCCTGTTTTTTGCCCAAAGATTGACAGGCCACCAGGTGGAAGCGAGGAATGTGGGGAATTCCATTTGTTTGATGAGAGAGAGCCAAAAGGGAATAAATGTGATTCCCAAGGGCGACATGTGTATACTTATGGGGAAACAGGAAAATTTGAGAAATTCGCATGAATGAATGGATTATTTAATGCTTTGGGTGTCGACTTTGATTTGATTTTTATTTGGCATTGTACCTTTTTCTATATACATGCCGATCTATGAAAAGCCGACAAGAAAAAAAACTGGCGACTGTATATAGATGTTTGTTTACCATGTACGTATATAAACTCCACGTAGCACATTGAATGGAAAATAGTTGTAGATTTTGATTTGTGATCACATTGTCCTAAACCATATAATAATTTAAATTTGTCTATATTTCGTAATGATTCCGAATCCGTACTATATGCATATGTGGTAATGAGGATGCTAAAATTACATACATGTAGTTATTATTTTACACAAGTTCTTATCTTTTTATACTCAAACAAGCCGCTACGGACAAATTATCATTTGCGTCGAACACCGAAGCCAAAAGAGTCAATAGTCCAAAGAGAGAGAGAGTGAGAGAGAAACTGTTCTGTAGGTACATTATATCATTACATCATTTTCTTTACAAGGCTTGAGCTTTGAGCTTTAATGTGTAAAAATCTCGTGGTTTTTTCGACTAGCAGCAGGGAAGAAAAAAGAAGCTCATCCTCCCCTCAAAAAAAAAACGATACGAAACAAACGAAAGAGTCATGGAAAAATAAATTATGCAGTTGACAATCTCTCTGTTGATCAAGATCAGGCCCCATCATAATTTATGTGTTTTTAGACTCTGGAACAAAGTCTCAAGTCTAAACTATACAAAACCAAACTTATATACTTTACCATTTTATACAATGAACATGTGCAGGCTCTCCATCTCCATGTATTCAAAATTTGTTCAAATGGAAATCATGTATCATTTATTCCCATAACCTACTAATAAAACTAATAAGAATGACCAAAAGTATATGATGCATAATCGCTTAGGATTCAAAATACCTAACGAATAACGATAAGTACATATGTACAGTCATTTTGTAATCTGTAGATGACAGCAGACAGATACTTGTTTTGATAAATAACTAAGTTGTTCCGTTGTTCTCTGAGAGAACTTCTCTCCAGTAATTCTGGTCTTCATCTTCGTTTTCGTTTAGGTCTTGAATTGCATTTAAATTATTATGTTTTTATTTTATATAGTCTCTCACTTCTTCAGAGTCTCTATAATTTGAGACACATAAAAGTAGTACGTCCACTTTTAACTTAAAATGCATGAATTGTTTGTATGAAGAGTATGAAGAGATTGCTGTCACTGTCACAAGTGTCACTTTTTGTATTGTGGATAAACATGTGGTAGCTTTGTGTTACAGTTATATACTTCGAGAGAGAGCGAGAGAAACTTGGACATTTGGTTTTTCTCTTCGTTCGCTGACGATTTCTATATACTCACAAAATGCTCTGGAATCTTGTGAAATTAAAAAATGCTTTCCTTAGTCCATATGTATGTGTGTGTATAAGTATACTTTATATGGAACTTGACACGAGTGAACAGTGTTCATATTTTTGACAGGGATTCGTGGCCTTAAAAGGCTTGAAAGCCAAGTGGGAAATTGAATTTCAAGTGTTTAAAATATAAATAACTTGATGTGGAAATACCGTATTTATAGTTAGTATTTTTATTCATTACTCCGTGTTTTATTATTTTAATTCACACACATTTCATCTTTCATTGATTGATTCAATCGGAATACATATAATATATGCAAACTATAAAGTGATACAGTCCAATATGGATTGTACATAAATAATAATTAGGGCTGTAATCGGATAAACATTAGGAAAGTTCCACGCAGTTAACGCACAGTGATAAACAGGACAAGTTGTTTAAAAACAAAATGATTTTTTCGTCAAACGTAAATTGATAATGACGCAAAGTGGGTCTTATTGTAGATTAAATTAAGCAACCATTATAATAATAAGTGGTATAACCAACTAACTACGCTACACGTAAAAGTAAAACACATCCTCATTATCTTCCCACAATTGTTCACAATAGATAAAAAAAAAGGCTTCACGATATTTACAGTTTATACAATAAGTTACATCATTTAACCTCCAATTTGATTCAGCAATATCATCACTACATAAAATGTAAAACTTTGATGTGGTTATTTACACTCTGGCAATGATTGATATGTACTTAAATTCGTTTTAGAAATAAAATTGATATCCTTTGCATTTGCCTGCATATAAACTTAATTTTTCTCTATTTTTGAGCAGGCATCAATTTTTTTTTACTTTTACGGTTCTTCCGATTGATACGAAAACGAAAACACTTTTGTATAGCGCTCATAAATTTACAGGGAAACTGGAAATGTCAAATTAAAACTATATGATTTCACAGAAAATATTGGGTTGAAAATATGGGTTGGGCATTAGATGTATTGCATGGGCTAGTGGCTAGTCCGTCTTCTTATTGTTAGTCCTTCAACAGATACTCACTTTGTATTTATATTTAAGTATATTTAAAGAAAGTTGTTGTTGGTCTTGAGATGATCCTCCATCGCATATGTATATAGGTAAAAGTCAAAATGACTTTATGATTCTCTGTTGGTTTGTTGGTCTTTGTTGGTCTTTGTTGTCTTGTAGTGCTTGTACATACATGACATAGAATGCGTGAGGTTAAAATTCTAAACGTTAATCCTATCTATCGTTTAGAATATAGATAGTAAAATGTGGAAACTCGCTCGTGCTCCGTCGCCTCCGTCAAAAGTATATACGATACATACATTACATAGTGTAAATAAAATATTGTGTAAAATGAAAAGGAGAGGAGGTGGCTTTACGAGCCATATGAATGACGGATGGGGAGAATCGGATGAAAAACTAAATCCATTGCTAACGATAAGTCCCAACATCACTCGTACCTACTACTCGTACCTAAATACTAGTATCCGTACACACAGACACAGTTTCCAGCTGATGGAATAGCAGCAGACACAGCATCAGCTCAGAGCTCGCTCCACAGTCCACACGCATTTCTTCACACGTTAACAATTTACCCCACACACTAAAACATAAAAAGGAAAAAACTTCAGTTGTAACACGGCAAGGTAAAGGAAGTTACAGTTACTACAATATATTTTGAAGCTTGCAGTGAGTCAAAGTGTATACTGTATAGTAAATAAAATAAATTCATGTGTTTGCCTCATGTTGTTTTGTGTTTCTGTGTGTGTGTGTGTTCTCAAACAAAAAGTGTGTACGCAGGAATTGCGGACAAATAATTAACATTTTGTGTCATTTAGTGCGGATTCATTTACAATTTAAAACAAATAAGGATAAGGATAAAAATTCTTCATGGTTTGGGTCCACTCTTGTCTTTTACAGAAAGTAAGTACGCTACAAAGCTACAATACGATACTTGTCATTAGTTAGTGAATGTTCTCCACCTCTATACATAATTTCCTATTTTGTTGATACGATTAGCCATTAGCCAACGCTAAAGAGACGACTTGGTGGTTCATTGTTTTTGTTTTGTGTTTTGCGTTTTGCAAAGGAGAGGGGAAGAAAATAAAATTACAGACTTGCAATTATTTTTGCAACTCATTAGTAATTATATGAAGGGAAGAGGAGAAGAAGAAGACGAAGACGGTGTGCTATATCAGAGATCAAGGTGTATCAATGAGAAAATGACTGAGAGTTGAAAGCCGGCATGATATTACATGGGTGTGCTAAAACATAAAACATAATAAATGAAAAGGAAAACGACTTGGAGGTTTTAGGAGTGTGCTAACGTTCAGCATTTGCATTTGGGTTTGGCTCCAAGCAAACTTATTTTTCTGCAGTTATAAATCCATACACATGTGTGTAGACTGTAGAAGTGTAGACTGTACATAGACATTCCCTCGTGGTTGACTCGATTCAAATTCTCTAAAATTTTCAATATCTTAGTGTGTGACTTTTAAGACTTTCCAGTTAAACAGAATAAAAAAAAGCCCTCATCTCATCCCCGCTAATGGGCTAAATTTTTATTACATGATGAACGTGCGCATATTTTCCTTTCATTTATACACTCTGTGCTGTATTCTGTACACACTCAGTCAGTACATATTTTCCCTTGTCTCTTAAGCATTCCAAGTAGGTTTAAATTCTAGATTATGTATCCTCATCCTCATTTGGACTCCACAGCAACAGCTAAAATCCCATTCCAAAATAAATGACTATACTTGCTTACTACATAGTTACTTTGCACTTTTAAATCCCTCACATCATTTACAGTGTGGGAACTCGAAAATTTCAATAACTCTACATAACTTAAAATACAAAAAAAAACGAATTAGTTACTAGATAATCACGTTATCAAGATTTCCCTTTCATGTACTGATATTACATTAAAATATTTTAATATAAATATTTATATACATACTTTGAAAGTTTTGTTTCTTTCTTTCCCCCCAAAATCAGATATTTAATGCATGTACACTTACAAGGATTTGTAAAATTGGAAAAGGAAATGGAAATTTACATGTAATTACAGCTGAGCGACGAGTTAATTGTTTATTCCTCAAACCTTGTTAGATGACTGTGGAAATCCTCAAATCCTTCTTTTTTTTACTTTTTTTCACACGTAAATCCAGACTTTGTCGGGAATGTATACAATACACACAGCGGTCACATTTTCCAAATCCCAAGTTGTGGTACATGTTTTCACATTTCCGCACATATCGTACGTAACTTCATCTTTAGTCAAGTAAATTAGAGGACAAGCGTGTGAGAATTCGCCATGGTGTGTGACACAAACCAAAACTAAGAATCAAAGCCAAATTAGTGTGATGTGTGATACAGACCTTAAATGTACATTTCCCTCTACAATCTATCCATACACGCACTTGATTCATATGTATTGTAGGGTACATGATATCATCTTTAGATGCGTATACCCTAATACATTGAATTTTTATACTCTCTGTGTTAACATGAGAGTTAATCCATTACATTATGTATATGTGTGTGTGTTGTATTGTTATTGTATTGTGTATGACATTTGACGGTAGAGATGTACCTGCATGAAAAGTTGAAAAGGGGTAATGAATGATCAATAGATTGGTGCTGCTCGTTGGAAGGAATTAATGTCCATTTCTGTTTCTGTTTGAACAAGTCGAGTTTATGAATTTTTTCAGATGGTGCCGTTGATTGGCATCTTTCTTTTGTGTTGGAGCTTACGATTAGACAACGTGTGAGGATTCCTTATAAATCCCCCTATAGATTACATTCAACTTACTGCCTCTATGTACATTCTTCTTTTTTTTCTATCCCTTGCCATATTCTCTAGTATAGTTCATGGAACTTTGTCTGATTACATTCGATTCCATTAAATTTATTCATCGACAGAAGCTGAACGGGAGAAGAAGTCTTCGGATTTCCAAAGTATAAAACAATCAGAGATTTTGTTACACGGCTTCAAACCCGGCCTTTGAGTTTTTCCTCCGTCGTTGCAAATTCAGGACAAGAAATATTTGCAATGGAAATTTCAAATTTCCAATGCCTTTTTTTCTTTTGTCACATTCATTTTCATGCCGAATGTAACAATATACACATTTTAAATTTTACAACTTATTTACACAGAATTTGATTGTTTTCCCTTCGTCTTTTGATAAAATCGGATACTGTATACTATTATCATTTTAAATTTTAAAATGTACTGACAAAAAAACTGACCCATTTGACAGTTTTTTCTTTCTGTTCTAAACGATGAAGGAACTTGTTGCTGTTTGATTTTGAAAAAGTTCTGATAAAATGTTGATGTTGATGAGATTGACATTGACATCTGAACCCCATGTAATTGGAATTGGTGACAGGGACAGGGAAAAAAATAGGAGAAGTTTGAGTTGTAAATGGACAATATCCTCATTATGGAAACCAAAAAGTGTTGTCAAGATTCGAGTAGCATGAAATCGAGAGGGAAAACGGCGTTTTTACTAGTCAAAATTCCACAATGTATTTTCATACATATTGAAATGGAATGAGGAATTTGAGAGACTGGTAAAGTTGAACTTTATTATATCATATCTGTCCATGTCATACTTAACCCTTTTCTCTCTATATCTGACATTTATTATTTACACGGATTGGATGAGGAGTTGGAGAGTGAAGAGGACTCCGCACCAGACGGCCCTATGCAAACAGTTTACAAGTATGGGAAACTCATACAAGGATCAACAGTATATATCGCACATACTTACATATTATTACATATGTATACAGTGAGAGGAGTATCGTTAGCTTGAAATGGATATTTGATGTACGGCGGCGGTTGGTGGATCCTCGTTGTTTTTTTGGGGGGGGTTTATATAGTCTAACTAAATAGTCTATAGGAACTTTAAAGTTTGAAAATTTTTGAATTCCGCTTGTCATGCCATAAAAAATACGGGATTCTGTTTAACTTTGAATTATCCGTTGCGCGTGTTTTTACTCTTTTTACACTGGTTTGTTTTCTTGTGGAATACTCAATATTTTATAGACAGAGTTAGAGTTGATGGCCATTAACTGCATGAGTACAGAACAGACAAGCTGCTGTGTTCAACAACTTTGTGTAATTTCAACGACTATATACTAGTACGACTACACACAGAGATTGTTGTGCTCCTGTAATTTGGTAAATGTGTGTTGTTTGGGAGTTTGGAGCTTATTCGTGCTACTATGTACTCGCACTCGCCCTTTTTTTGGTTTTGATCATAATACTCGACCCGGCCGGCTCCTGCATGGTACTCATATTAACTTTAATGTCAAATTTGAATTGCCACAGCTCTCAAGTCTCTCTCCAGTTGCAGTAGTCTGATGTGTGTGTGTGGCCTTTCGCCTTTCAAGTTTTTCAAGTGTTTTTGGCAAGAGAAAAAAAAATAACGTGTGTGCACAAACTGAGTCCACGCTTATACACAGACACTATTTTTGTTACATGTACTCGTATGTATATAATATGCCACGACTCTTTTTTTAAACTGATCAAAGACGAACCGAACCATCCTTCGCCTCATCATCTATTAAACTCTCTTTGTCTGTCTTTTTTCTCTCTCACTCTCGAGTATTCAAAATTCTAACGTGGACTTGACTTGAGTTGACGTGACTCTTGACTGGACTTAGAAATCATCAGTGAATTCGCCCTACAAGAGTATATATTTAGATATTTACAAACTACAAAGGACATATCCAGCAGGCAAATCCTTTGATTCACATTTGCAAGCTGTTATTCAGGAATAACCGAAATGAATTACATAATGGGCCAAAAAAAAAACAGTCGCGTGTTTTTCTCACCTAATAAATTAAATGATGGCAAATGGGACATGGAAATAAGTATGTGTGACAGTGGAAGTGAAAATTCCTAATGTAATATTTTCTCCACGCGCTCCATTTATTTGCACTACCTATATCTGTAGTTGCTTCACCATACAAAATCACATTATTCAAAAAATTGAAGCATCTTTTCGCCATTGTTTTTCATTTTACTTTGAGTGGGTGCCGATGTGGACTGTACAGTAATAGCAAGTTTTTCATAAAATATTTGTCTCGGCGGCTTGTACGTGTTGCTACAGCTTGTGACATTTGAATTGATGGAGCCTGGAGTGTACATTACACAGCTATTAGTTACATTCTCCATGTTGACTATTTGTAAATTTACATTTGTTGAAGCGTCTGGTGTCACTGGGATATTCACAATCAACATGACACGTCCAGAAAAAAATGGACTTATAAGGTGCTGGATCATTATGGACAAAACTCCACCACCACCACCATCAGTATCAAAAGTTACCATCAAACAGATAAAAAGTCTACATGCGTACGTATATATTCGTTTCGTATATGTATTGTATTGTACTGTATATTATTATACTTATGTACTTTCTATCTAACTTTTTGTCTTTATTTGTACAAGCACCAGAAAGTGCATGTGCTCCGCACTTATAAAGTATCATTTTCTCTACTGCTGCTCAAGTTCACATCACACTACCGACTACAGTGACTACAACTACACAGTACACCACAACACACACTGTACATGGAAAGCTCATCGAGCTCACCTATACTATTCTATACACACACAATCTCAAAAATCTCTCTCTCTCTCTCTGGTAATACTCTGCATGTGCATGGGGAAGCCTCACAAAATGTAAATGCCATTGCCAATTATTCAACTTGGGACGACAAAACTGAAGGGAAGGAAGAAGCAACAGGCAGTTGACGAGAGTTATCAAGACACGAGACATAGTGTTGCGCTACAGTACACCGTCCAATATACAACTGTACTCGTACAAACACATCCACATCATAATATATATACAGATACAGATACAACCAAATACGAATAACGTCTTTCGTCTTTTGCATTTCTTCATCATTCTTACATCACAACTGTCGTACACACAAACACACATTTTCTCTCTCTCTCTCTCTCACATACATTTTCTGTTTCTGTTTTTCTTCTCGCTCGTCTCGTGTCTCCAGTGTGGAGACTCTCCATAAATAATTTGAGATCTATCATTTTCATTTTTATTCCACGTTTATCTTCTGTATGGCTTGTTGGATTCGGGATTTAAAACTTGAGTTCAGACTCGCACTTGTGAATAATGTACAAAAGGAATGGAATTTATTTCGTTGTGTCTTTGGAAGGACGTGAACGCGCACAAAAAAAAACGTGAAAAAGTTTTGAGTGAGTATACGCAGATATTCCCTCCTTTGTTATACTTTAATTATGTTCTCGTTGTAATAATAATCATTATCAAACTATTACAATTTCCTATACGTCGTGTCTGGACTGTCGGCATACAGATTTTTTGAGTTTGCTTTGCAGTTTTGTGTCAAATTTTGGTTTTTAGAATCATGAAGATTTTGGTAATGAGACAAGAAAATTGTACAAAGTAATTTTTTTCATTTTTCTCGTTTGGAAAACTTGGGAAAGTTTAATTCAGATTCTGAATTTCAGAATGAAATTTTTTACTTTTGTATACTTTTGTACCGAGGAATTGAAAAAAGAACTTTGTGATGTGTTGAGAACGTGTGACCTAATTTAATTCATGCGTGACTTTTTGTATATTTTGGTAATAATTTAATAATTGGATATTTCTTGTATTTATTTAGGATTTGAAGAATGAACGAGATGAACGAGAGATTAATTAAAACAATTCAAGATCCAAGTGAATATTAAAGTGATTAAACGTGTTGTAGTCGTCTGTGAATATATAAAAAGAAAAGTTTAATGATGTCTGAGAGGATTTTCAGTATCACCGTGTCGACGAATACTTTGGTGGAGAGTTCATCTTCCTCCTCAACAACAACCACGACGACAACACTAAATAATACCGGGAATAATAAGGAAATGGTATGTGATGAGACGACGAGGACACCGGGGACGAATAGTAGTTACTACTCCACCAGTAGTGCTTCAAGTAGTGCCGAAAATATCAGTACAGTGGAGAATGGTGATCTGTCCGTGTTTACTTTTGTCATGCCCGCTCCTCGTTCCAATTCAATATTTGGTATGAACAACTCTTATGGACATTCTTGTGAAAGCATTTCCAGTTGTCATTGTAGTGATCGCTGTCACTCGCATAGTCACAAACCTCATTTTGGGAATGGAACTGGTAACTTTTCAATGGACCCTTTCCGACTGGATGGCTCTCACATGTACCGCTATAAAGGTGCCCATGAGTGTCAAAATCATATTCTCAGTGATAAATATGTTCGATTACTCCCAACCGTCTCCGATGGGATTTTACTCAGGAGTATGGAGAAAGGCGGTAAGCAACCAACTAATTCACGTTCATATACTTATGTATATATTTTTTTTTGATCTTAATCGTACAAATTAACGATCGATGGAATTGAGGAAATTGAAGACATATATTCAGACAATTTCAGGCTCAAGCTCATACTTTAGATTTTAAACAAGAATTTTGTCAGAGTAAGCATTCTTTTTTTGAGCTCGTACAAATGAATGAATGAGAGATAATGAGATAAGGAAATGGGCTCAGAAAGAAATCCCAAGTGTGCACATGCATCTTTTACCTCACAATGATTCTGTATCAGTTGATACAAAAAGTTAATGAAAGCTGACAAATCACATGCGTTTTATTTCACGGAACGTTCAACGTAAATGATGATGACTCACAATTAGTTTTAAAGTGACTACAACTTATGACCAGAGCATGCAAGATGATGGCAGTACTTGTGACTTGTGTATACTTTTGTACATAAAAAAACTGCATAAAAGTTGTACGAGCAAAAGTCCATTGTTTGTGTATGTGTGTGTGTATGTGTGTATAGGTATATGTGTGAGATCACGAAAGAAAAGTGAAAAAATGAAACGACGAGAATACTGTGCAAAATATAAGATACATATGTCTAAATGTGTGTGTTCTATAAACGATACTTGATACAAAATAGTTCCTGGTTAAGTTTCAAAGATTTAATATGTATATGCTCTGCTCTGCGATTCGAATTGTTTGATAAATGAAAGCATATTTGGACTTTGGGGCTGACAAAGAATAAATAATGGTGCAAACCGAGGAGAAAAAACATGGAAGAGGTATAGCGTAAAAAGAATGGGATGATTAATGGGGGAATCCATTCAAGATAATTGAGAATGAAATGAAAAGCAAAAGCAAGGTTCTAATGATGATACAAACAGAGTATAGAACTAAAGTCTCGTGGAAACTGCAAATACTTGAGCAATGACAACTCAGGCGGAGTAACTCAGCATCCAGATTTTGTCTTCGCTTTGGGTGAGCGAAGCACAGCACAGCAGGACCATAAAAAAAATCATCATCATTCTCCGTACTTAACATTAAAAAGCATCAAGTTAAGTCCAAATTACAATACTATTAGTTTAGGTACGACAATATGGATTTCATTCCATTAATATTAAGTACCTAATCAAGTGGAAGCTCAACAAAAACTGTTCAATGTTCCACGTCAAGTCTAAAAAAAAAACGTAAACGGCTAGCACTACACAATGTTCAGTCTTCATTTTTTCCTCATTTCCAAGGATTAAAAGTCAATTACTTTACAGATGGATAGTAAAAAAAGAAGCTTAAGACTTACCAAGATAACACTTTTTCCATGCGATACATTGCCTAAAATCCATACAAAAATCCTCACACTTTACATTTCAGATTTGAGCCCCACTCAACTGCCAATTTTCCTGTACATTTCCCATTTTTCTCTTTTTCATTACGATTGTTAGCCAAGATGATCTAATTCAGACTAGAATTCTTTTGAATAAATATCATCAGTAAAATAAGGAGAGTAAAAGATTACCAGCTAAAAGGGAAAGGAAAAGACCTAAAATATCTGTATGTGTCATGTATATGCTCTCAATGGACAACTTTGAAGTCAAACCAATTTTAAAGGTATATTTTAATGGATATAATATATTGTAGATGTGGAAACTGTGGAGTGTGTACATTGTACAATGTAGAATTGGAGGCATTAGCACATGAGTGTGATTAGAAAAGAAGAGGGTGAGTGGATAATTTAGGATTTTATGGGTTTTTTCTTCATCTATAGACTCTATATAACACTCGGTGTAATAATTAAAGGAGGTAATTTGACTTGAAATTCGGAATAACTCTCATGGGAAATGTCCATGTGCGTACAATGAATTGAAAAAGAAGTAAGGAAGTGGAGATATAAAGAAAAGGACAGTTATATAAAAGTAAAAGAGCCAAGGGGTTGAATAAATGAAAGCACACTGTGTGCATGTCTGACTTGGAACTGATAAACAAGGGAATGGAGCCAAAAAGTTGTAGTAATTTAATGTGAATTGGATTAATAATTTTAATAACTGCTCGAGACAATATATGACCAAATAAATAAATATATATACATATATATACATGAAAGTTGAGTATTTTCAACGGATAGTTACAGTTAATGGGAGCAAGAATCAAGATGAAGATAAAGAGTAAAGTAATAATGAAAATGAGGTTCAAGGAAGATGAATGTAACGAGGAAAACAAGGTCGTATTGACTAGTGTGTAGTGAGATCGTGGAGCAGGAGAAAAGTTTGCCTATAGTCAAACCTTAAGACACACAGTAAGTGTAAGTGTAAGTACCGTGTGTTAACTTTTAAAAAAATATAGAGTTATGAATTTTTGGTTTTATACTTTATTTATAAGTTTTCATAGGGCAGAAAAAACAAATTCCCTCGAGTGAATAAAATTAATGTACACAGAATTCATTCAACGACTTATATACAGTTTCTCTCAAGTCGTATGATTTTGTATTTTGACTTTGAGCCTTACGAATTAAAGCAGAGTAAAAGAAAGAGAGAAAAAAAGAGAGATAATTTCCTAGTTCAGTACTCTGAGAAGCTTAATGTATTTACTTGGTAACTTTTCCTCTCTCTCTCTAAAATTTGATGGTTTGCAAGTTTAGATTAAAAAAGTAATAATCCGGATGCTTAAGTTATTCCAGTTTACTTTTTCGTTAAGACTGTGTTCAAGACTGTGTTCAAAGGAAAAATAAAACTAACAACAACAAATTTTGTATTTTAATGAATTTTTGGTATGGTTCTCATTATTAGTACAAATTCACAAGCCTAAAATTAGCTGCTATAGTAAAAAAGAAAAAAAAAGAAGTTGTAACGCTTATTATAATTTCTAATTCATAAAGCATGTTCGAATGATATATGAATGACGAATGACGAGGAGACAAAATGCAAAACGTCAGGTTCTGAATCTTGAATTCTAAAGTAGAGGAGTATACGAGAAGGAGATTTGAGATGAGAGCTAGACTTGGCGAATGAGAAGTTGAGAAGTATAACAAGTATCAAACTATGTACCTACAACTACAAATAATGAAATGTCTCTGTCATTAGGGCTCCCCAAAAAGTTGAAAGTAAAATTGACTTGAGATCTATAAAAAAGAAGTTGCCTGTCGTGCTAAATTCATGTACACTGTGCAAACTTGTCCTATATGTGTCGTTGTCACTGTCGTTACTGTGATTTCATTCCGTCACGTCCTCCCCACATTCAATCAGGATAGAGGAAAATGTGAGGACTCTCGACTGTCAATCTCTAAGAGACAAGCAGATCCATGTAAGTACATATAGTTTGTAGTATGTAGTCGAGTGTCCCCCTTATACCCTCACAAAATGACATAAACCCGTCATTATTATATTTGCCCACAAAATATGGACATTTTCTCCCAACATTTACTGACATTATCAGTTCTCCTCGCACTTGATTACAATTACCATACGAGTCAAAATGCTATAATTGTGTAAACACACTAAATGGGAACTTTTATATCTGTACAGTCATCAGACACATTCTTCATCTTCTCCTTTGAGATCTTCATGTAATGTGTGCATATTGCATGCACATACATAAATAGCTGCAGTACATATACATATACATGTGAAGATGTGGGTAATAATAGACTCAACCACACATCTCTAGACAAATATACACAAACACTTTGAGACTTTGTAACATCATCTTAAACCGTAAGTCATAAATATTAAAAAGGATGCTCAAGAATTCGTTTATCTAAGTATATACTATACGGAAAGAAAATTTAGTCATAGTTTTCATCCAGGGCTCTCATGATTGAGCTTTGAACAGTGAAAAGTCATTCTCATTCTCATATATTAGCAATTTAGTTAGAATCTACAATTCATGCATTAGGATGTCGAGGGGAAAAGGAAAACGTGTGTGTGTAATAGTATTAGTACACACCGTGTACTTTTACGCAGGGACGATATGGAAATGGCTGAATGGAAATACAAATAATTGGAATTCAGGGTGTTTGAGTCTGTCTGCTTGCTTTTGGTTTGAATGAGTGAGTCGGATGCTACAATGATTTTTAACATTATACCGTGAGTTTGGGCTATAATTATTTATTGTGGTCCATTCTCCATGCTGGCAACTCCATAGTCCACAGTCTATACATGACATGATGTAGCATTGAGTCATTACATATTACATATATGAGGTAAATTTAAATGTGCTGGACGATAAGGTGAAGACAATGTTTTCTGTTTCCTTTACTTTTGGATACATACATATACACGCTGTTAATGTTGTGAGCAAATGGGAACTTTAAAAAAATCTGTGTATATGCATAACCCGCATTTATTTTTGACACATCCTTCATCAACTTGGTCTAAAGTCTAACGTTGACTTAACTATTAAATCACCGGTTATGTTGTTGTACTTGAGATTTGCAATGTCGTTAGATTGTTTGGATGGAAGTGCGGAGGGGAAAAAAATTAGAATTCCGAGTGTGTAAACGTAAACACAGCCTCAAGTTCATCTCAACTCGGATATATGTATGTGAACTTATATATATGTAGATGTATTCATTTTTGCATTTCAATTTATATGGGGCCGTAATTACTTTTTTCAATCCGCAAAACTGGGGGTTGAAACTGAAAATAATCTGACACTATGGAACGTCCAACGTCCATGTGTTTTTTTTCAAACTATGAAAAAATAATTCCGAGAAGTAATTTTATATGCTGTCACAGTATTATATTTGAGCTGTGTCTAACTCCAACCTGTAACGTTGACTCCTTATTACTCAGTGTACGTATATATTTAAGGAAATTTAATGAAATGTCATGAAATTGGACGTCCAGAATTATATAGCAAAACATTGTAGGTAGTTGTTGATAATTAGTGCGAGTTTTTTTTGGATTTTGTGTGACAGAGTCAATTGTAAAATTAGCATGAGTTTGCAGTCTCCATTCTCCATTTTTGGATGATAAAAAGTCAATATACAGTTTGACATGAATTCAAAATGATTTTCTTTGTATGTACATTTGTATTTTTGTAGTATATGAAATTGGTTGGACATTTGACTATGTAATTTAAATCAGAGTGACAGTTCTACTGTAAAAGTGTAAAACAGTATGTAAATAGAGAACACAGGAGGGAAAAGCGGAAATGTCAGTTGGGAAAATTCGAGCATGACTCAGACAAATCCCATCCTCTCGACCACATTTGAAATAAGTATTCTCAAAAAGGAAACAAACCTGTTAGATTCTGAATCAAAGTTTCAATTTTGTAGACAAAAAAGGTGTGTGTAATCATATTTCATGACTTCATAACCTTCACAGATTTCGTTTAAAGTAATATTTTATTTATTGTATCGGCAGAATTTGTTGGACACAGAATGTATGGATTTCAGAAGGAATCTTTCACTTTTCGCGATTCCGAACGAATATCCAATGTCATAATGAAAAGAACATAAGAAAATGTTCGTGATGGAAACTTCAGGAGAATAAATGAAAAAAAAAAAAAAAACAAAAGATTATTTATTATTGTGTATAGTTTTTGCAGTCTGCACGAGTCTCGAGTACACGATGGAAAGATTAACACAAAATTGCTCTGGTAGAATTTCCTCTCCTCCCATATAATAAATTCTCCACTTTGAAATTTGAATGTGATCAAGCTGGATATATTGAATTGAATTTTACAAGGGATTGATCATTGATCTGAACTACATTTGATAATATTGTTTTATATACTCATGGCATAATATGGCATGGCCTGCTGCTGCTGCTGGTTGGAACATCTTTTGATTTTCATATAGATTTATATCTGTAGATAAAAGATAAAACTTTTGAATTATGATGACATTGTATTTAGGTATGTGTAATGGACTCCATGCTGTTTTGTTGTTTTCAGTATAATTTATCGTTGCGATTCAGGAATTTAATGCAGGTGTGTGTGCTGGTCAGTTTGACTCATTCTTGTCATCTGATCATTTCTTTTCTTTTACACCGATTGAAAAAAACTGGACACACATTTTCGTCTGTATCCTCTATATACTTCTTCTCATTTCTCCCCTTATTTTTCGGGCTCAACGTTTAAAGAACGAGCCCAGGTCAGTTTATTCCTATATACACACACACAATTATACACAAATGAAAGGAATTATATTTACGATGGCTTTTGTACTCGTATAATTACTTCGTACATACATGGTGTGTGTAATTAATATAATTAATGAATATTTCATCAAGAAAAAACACGATGAGCCGTCAGCCGTCATCAAAAATATTCAAATCGTGTGGAATTGAAACTTGACAATTTGGTATTTTCCCATGAGTATCTTATATAGAAGTAAATATGGTTTTGTATAGTACTAACTGACTAACGGTATATGCATACTTTATATGCAGTAAGTGTTCATATTGTGCTGGAGTATGGAAAATTAGAAAAACCATATTGAAAAATTTGACAAGGTCCACACCGCACACACACGGTTTCGTTCCGTAATGTTAAGCGACAGATAGGGATGATGTACTGCTTTTCCTGTCTTGTAAATCATTTCAAGAGGTCGAACGAGTCATGAATATATATATATTTAATATTTAATATTTGTGCATGTTAAATTTGAGGTATCCCATGTGTACTACCTTGCAATAATAGATAGAACAGGATTTGAAATGGTTTTTGTCATATGCGTCTACCCTATACGTAATAGAACTTATGAAGTACGTGCCATCAGAAACAAAAAGCAGGGCTACTTGGAATACGCGTACACATTTCACTCATATACACAATATACACATCTCATTTATCTTACACTACTGTGGAATGGAGAAGTGAGTGGAGTGTTTTGTTGTGGTGTGTATACCCAGCCCTTTTATTTCATTTTTGGAAATGATGAAATGAAACGACAACTTAATCTTTTAATGTCTTACTTATAAATTCCCTTGTCCACCTTTTAAATCTTGCATTGAGATCCCAGAGATATTCATCACGTTGGTTATGCATTTAAATCACATAATTAACAATTAATAAGTTTATACACTTCATTTAAAGAACAAAAACCAGAACTATTTTTTAAATTGTTATCTATATAGTCTATACATAAGATAAATGTAGTCTGAATCAGTGAATCATGAGAGTGCAGAGAACCTCTGAGTTGCTTTGAATCAAATTCCAACAAAATGTTTAAGGAGGAATGCGAGAAATAAATGAGGAACTATAATTCTAAAACTGATACATATGCATTTGCTAATGAAAGTAGACTGACGATGAGAGAGACATTTTTCTCTCTTGTAAATTGTAATCTCCAAGGTCAGTTCGTCAAA
Source organism: Gisinianus flammeolus (assembly GCA_034699125.1). Lineage (NCBI taxonomy): Eukaryota > Metazoa > Arthropoda > Collembola > Symphypleona > Katiannidae > Gisinianus > Gisinianus flammeolus. Next base: position 4,210 of record JAIUND010000430.1, on the reverse strand, counting down.
TCGTAAATTGCCACAGAACGCAAAAGTACAAAAAAATGTTCATATTTAATATTTATATATATAAATTGATTCATATATACTTATTGTACTTCTATATACTTATGTATGAATTCATTACTCTTTTTTTGCTGCTGCTGCTGCTGCTGTTGCTCTTATTCACTAAATTCACTTTTACAATGTTTACTCGCCATCTCAAGAATAAGAAGAAAAAAATCAATAATACAAGTGATAAATTATTTGAGTTTTAAAAATTGGAGCGAGTGTGTTTGCATTTGTCATTACGTACATATTTTCTACTTCTACGTTGTAAAGGTAGGAAATACACCACATATTCATGTATAAACTTTACTTACCGTGACGTTGGAGAGCATGCAAACAAATAGGTTAACTTCATGGATATTCAATAAGATCGTGCTGAAGCCTCGCACACACATGATGTACCAGTAATGAACCACAAGAGAGAAAGAACCACGCGATTGTCAGAAACAATGAATTGACTACCAGTAATTGACGAGTGAGTTGCTGATTGGAGATGGTAAGTATAGAATCCCCTATAGATTCTTGTATACTTGGCTCCATTAATACTTTTCCGATCCACATTCTTCATCTGAATCTGATTAGAATGACTTCTAAATCTGTATTAAGTATATATACATATACAAAGATGGATCGATGGAAAAATGAAGGTGCGCTCGTAATATAGGTATATGTCTTTAGTTGTAATTATTTCGTTGGGAATCAATATGTAGAGTATTTGCAAATATTTTTTAAGGGGATAATTCTTCACAGTAGGTATTTGATGACATTCAAAATTGCATGTGCAATAATGAGAAAATATGGTGTAGTTATTGTCATTGTGTGAAAGTAATCATTTTTAACCTTGGTTTATTCGTCATTTTTCTGTATATTTATTAAAGAATCTCGAATTTCTATACCTTTGTAATGAATAGAGCAACATTGCAGTGTGCTGTGTTTATTCTAACACTCCTCATCCCCCATCTCTTCAAGCATTGACATTTAAGTTTTGAAATATAAATATACAGACAGGATCCACAGTTAATTTACTTAATAACCCTTCCAAGACATTTTGCATGAATTAACCAGATGCGAATTTACATACTGACTTGGATTTTAGATTTGAGCGTGCAATAATGTGAACATAAATAATCAGTTACATGCAAAGTCCAAGTATGTACACTCACACAACTGTTCTACACAAAAATATTACGCCTGTATATCGTACACTCAATGTTAATTAACACCTTACGATTAACTATTTTTTTGTTACTAAAAATACTGTGACGCGCTTCTAATTCTCTGGTATAGAATTATGACAGATTTACAATTTTGCAATTGCTTCACGTATATTTACTACTGAGTAAATATAAAGAGGCTCAAGATGACAACGATTCATAATCATAATCATATATATTCCTAGAAGAAAATTTCCTCGTTTTTCCCGAAGGTTTCCACGTTTAATTGAGTTGACCTCAGGATCAGAATCATCAGTGTTTAGCGTTTAGTGTGAGCACACAAGTCCACAAGTGTTTTTAAGCATCCGTATATCCCTCAAATCCTCTAGTTGAATCTCTCTAATTAAATTCTATCCACAGAGGTTCGACTGGCTCCGTAAATATTATGAAATAATTTTGATTGCCTGTGCAAACAACCAAACAGTGTATAATTCAATAAAACTGACCTTAATTCTAAGAAATTCTAACAATAAGGATTTTATTTTGCAAATTTTGTGTTTTGGCATTTCGTGTCATTTATGGTATAATGTATAATTCCCTATTTTTTAATACATGTAGGTATTTGCAAATACGGCAAAAAATCAGCAGCTCGTTAGGAATCCCCTTGATAACAATTAAATATTAGAAATATTTACGGTCCACTAAAGTTGTCTCATATAAAGGTCAAAGGAAAGAGTGACTTCATCCACCTCTTTATAGACTGCCGACTTGTTTATTGTCATTGTGTATTGTTCAAAAACAACGGAAAAGAAGCTCAGGTCGAGCTCCAAAATCGCTCTTTCAGTATATGATTTCATCAACGGATTTAGATTTTCAGTAAACTCACCGGGCAGAAAGCTAAGCTATATAGCTAGACACTTCTTTTTATTATCTAAGTATGTATATTCTTTATAGTGGCTAACTCTCCATGTAGCGCCTTGTTTCTCGTAATCATGTATGCGTCAGATTAAATTGTAATTTGTTGTAAATAAACGAAACAACAACAGCAGCAGCCACAACTGAGCAAATAAACAAGCGTTTGAACATAAGAGTGTGGGCAAGAAGAGAATTGCTCAAATAAATTTTAATTAGTCCTCACCACAAAAATTTGAGTGGGAACGGCACTGACTGTGTTATCTGTTTTTTGGTTTGTAGCTGAAATTTAAAACTGACAACTGACAAGGAAAGGAACCGAGACGAGACGGAAAAGAATATTTTGTATGTAGATACATGTGTGTGTGTGTTTGTTTGTTTTGTTGTTTGTGTCTATTCTCGCTTGCTCGCTCTAAAACATCTGTCAAAGGGGAAATGAGCATTCATAACTCATTGTCAAGTCAAGGTGTATAATTACAATAGAATTAGCAGGAGACTCACAACAAAATAAAAAAATGTTTTCAAAATCCGCCGAAAAAATTACCGAAACATCATTTTAAATCTTAACTAGATGTATAATAAAATGGGTGGATTTGACCATTTACTTTTTACCTGCCCTTTTCATGACCTTGACTAATTTTCATATCAAATAAAAAACCCATGTGGATTATTCTTCAGCTATTTTTGAGCAATAAACATCAAAGTAATATATGTTGTCGCATTCAAAAAAAGAGTCTACATTTTGTGAGCTCCCAAATATTATGCAAACATATGCACATACTAAAATCCTAATAAAATGTCAAACAGCATGAAAGTGAGAGGGAGCGTGTAAAAGAAATAAAATTCCTGTACATGTATAGATACTAGTATATAATATGCAAAAAGAAATACAGATACCTAGTATGGATATATGAGTGGAAGAGCAGAATGCGTGTTTATGTTGAATCCTTTATAAACTTCCTTAACGCTGTAATAATTGAAGATGAAGAATGGGAGAAACTGCACCTAGTGCAAGATCACATACATAGTAATCATGTTGTTCGCTGGCGAACAAAAGAGGTAAATTACACACTATTGAGTCATTTTCTTAGATATTCACAATTGTATATATACATACACTGAAAGAGAGAGAATATTGTAAAGCCACTCTGCTTCAAGGGATTCTATAGACTCTGATCATTTTTCATTATCGTCAATAAATTGTATTTTAAGGAGCTCGAGGAAACACTAAATTATCTCAAATAGCTCAGGGTTCACTTGTAAAGTTTGCATAGGTACATTTTTTTGCATTCTGAATGTGCAATTTTTGTTCAGTCTTACGATCGTCAGTTCCAGTTAGAGAAAATTCTGTATGGATATATATATTGATGGCTACTCGAGACCCCCGGACGAAACAACACATAACAAATCACATTGTCATATAGTCATTTGTATGTCTACTGTCGACGCTATTCTTTTATGAAACTTGCGATGCATTTTTAGTAGTTATACTTGTATGGAGTAAGGAGCGAGACTAATCATACGAAGCCGTAGCTTATCATCATAGTTAGAGAAGGCGAGCCTATATATGAAAAACATCAAGGAGCAAATTAATTACTTTACAAATTACAAAACAATCGTCCTCTTCCGACGTTTAGCCTAATGATGATAGAAAAATATATAAAAAGTAAAGGCTTTCCAAATTCTAATCACCCCATGATTGAACGTTATCTTGAGAAGTGCTTATTCATATATACGATAGACTCGAATCGGATAGAGTGTATATAAATATAATTTGTAAGATATGGAAGCCTCGCCTTTTTCCCTGGTCACTCTCGCAGTATTATAAATGAGTACATAATATGTACATAGTAATAATACGAAGTGCATGAGCAATGAAAACAAATGTGCTGAATAATTCATAGGATAATTTCTTCCCCTTACCTACTGATTAAAATATCAAAATCCAAAATATAAATGCACAGATATATATCGAGTATCAAGAGACAGGAATAATGACAAGAGAGCCTAAATAAAATGTACTTCTTCTCACCTTGCCTCAGAGAGCGAGAGAGAGAGAGAGAGAGAGAGAGAGAGAGAGAGAGAGAGAGAGAGAGAGAGAGAGA
>JAIUND010000429.1:0-72237 GCA_034699125.1 Gisinianus flammeolus | reverse complement strand
TTGAACTTTTTCAGTCAAATTGAAAAAATTTAAAATTCCCGCGCGTATTCAAGAAACTACCATCGGAAAATCTATTCCGAAAACAGCGAGACACCTACTAGTGAATCTCTGCAGAGTAATGGACTATGCTTATTTGGCATTCCCTTCACTTCACTGTAAATATGTAGAGTGAGTGTGAATTTGAAATTTTAAACGGGGAAGAATGGGGAAAATTGAAAATTCAAAGTGTACTATTGAGGAGGGGGGAATGTAAAACATGAGGACATTAAACAAATCTCCTTGTTAAAGGGGGGTGGAACTCAAAGGGAATACAATACAATGTACGAGGCAACAACGTATCACTTTCACAGAGGAGCTTTTAATATTTATAAGATATATGGGGTCCGAAGGAAAACTCTCTCTCCCCCCTCACTCACATTCACAATAGAATCAGACCAGACAATTTAATCCTAATGGAGATTTTTGAGACGGCTTAAACTCCTTGTCAAATTCTCGCTGAAAATTTGAATTCAAATTCCCGTGTACATAAATACTTACCCAATCCATCCAGATACACTTTTGGCCTCTTAAAGAAATAATATATGCAGGTCAAAAACTCCCAAACTCTCTCTACAATCTCGGAATTCACAGACTACAAAATCCTTTACCCTGTTCAGGTTCACGGTTTATCTGCACCCTTTATCACCATCACCAACTATCAGCTATGATATCCCCTTTTTCTTCTTACTATCCATTTTTACTCTGACTCTCACTCTCAACAAGCTTTCATTTTTCTGTATACATAACAGGTTTGTCCACACATCTATTAATCAACTAATAAAATCCTACAGGACACACACACACACACAAATCTACCCTATAAATATAACAAAACACAATGATATTTGTGTTTTCGTGTTCAGCCGTTAATAAAACCATTACTATGATTATTACTGCTACTCATTTAGTAAATACTAAATACCTACAGCAGTCATTTTTGTATTGTGTGTGTTTAAGATATGTTTATGTGTGGAGCCCAAAACAAGTCATACACAGTGTGTATACACTACAATCTCGATGAAATCAAGATAAAAACACCCGAGCCATGGCAATATACGATATCCGTACAGAAAACAGAGAATACAGAGACCATTGAAAAAGAAGTCCAAATGAAATGACCAATTCCAACCGCATGTTTCCCCATCCAAAATTGGTTAAAACCACATAGTTAAATTTTTTTAAATGGAATCCCAACCGATGAACGATCGTGTAGGTTGAGAATAATAACACAATTATCTGTGGGTACTGACTGATATGGCTGATATATACACTGGACAACTCCAATGCCAAGTGTTTCCTCTACTCTACAAGTCTATAAGTTACTCTCTGGAACGCACCTCTGTCCAAGGATGAATTTTAAATTTAAAGAAGCTCCCAGAGACAAGTGGAAAAAAAGAATAAAATATCAAACAAACAATGTATATGCTGTCACAACTTCAACTTCAAGTCACAACGAGTTTTTTTTTTTGGGGGGGGGGGGGGGTTAAATAGAAAAGGAAGCAGGCTGGAGAGAGAGAAGTATCTGTATAGAATGAAAAATCCTCAGTGTCTTGATCAAGATCACCGATATTACTCGATAGCATCGAGTATGGGGCGACACCAGAACACCCAACTTATTATGCATTCACTCCACTATGTATGTACAAAAGTACAATGTGCATACTCACATTCATTTATCTATTCTCTCATTCTTTGGACTTCCGACTCCATGTAGTAAAATGGTACATACATACACTGCAATGGAGAATGAGAGATGAGGAAATAAACTCACGATCAGTTCAGCTGCATATACATCGCTATGTATATGTATATGGGAATCCATTATGATATTTCCCTTTGCATATCTGTAATCTGAATGTATTAAGATTCAAAATGCGGGGATGCATACATACAATACATATACGTACACAGAGCAAACCAACTCACGGATGATTTATGATGCCTAGTTACTCTCGTATACTTCTGTCTGATGTTGATGCGGCGGCAATAGCAGTAGCCTCAGTCTCCGTCGTATTAGTAGTAGTTGAATCTCTAGAGTTGCTTGTGATTCTGGATTGTGGATTGTGGATTGTGGATCCCAAATTCTGAATTCTAGTTCAGGATTCCAGCAAGCGATTAAGTTTACGATTCAACCCAGCCATGGCATACCAAATCCTGAGGACTTGGAGTCGTCCTGGTTGCATAATGCAAATTCGAAATTCGAAATCCAAAACTATATATGTAGATGAACATTCTACTTTTACTTTTACTTTCCACTCTGTAATATTTAACCCGTCCATCTCCAAACAAACATGTACTTACTACTATACTATATGCATTAGGAGCATGGGATTGGGATTAAAACGAGAGAGAGAAAAAGCTTGAGCGCAATTACGGTTATATGATTTTTTGATAGGACGATGAGACCTACCAGTCTGTTTTAAGTTAGTGTTAGTTTGTAGACGGGTCTCTCTACAGTGCAGACGACTGCAGAGTCTACACATAGATTTTTACATGGACGGATATATGTAGCCATGGAAATTGTAACTAGAACTAGTAGAAAATAACTCATTCTCATTGGCATTCTCTCGATCGTTTCCTCATTATCCTTCGACTTTGACGCCTTTTGACGGAAAGTCCAAAGTTCCTTTCACAAGCACTCACGTTCTCTCCTGTTCTCTCTCTCTCTCTCTCTCTCTTTCTGTCCCTCTGAAGCTGCTTCAAACTCAATGAGGATTTTATCCACATCCTTTTTTATACAGATTAAGATTAAATGCAAGGTGGAAGATCAAGAGCCCCTGAGTTTTTTTTTGTGTGTGTCTGGATTTGAATTGTGGACTAAATGCTACATTCGGGAAATGAGTTCACAAGCGTCATTTAGCTACGTTGAAAAAGTATTCGTCCGTGTGGACAGGAATCCTGATTAGAAGTAAAAGTAAAACCAATGGGATTTTTATTTTTACTTTTTCCTTATTGTCATTTGTCATCATCATCATTCTCCATTTGCTCCGTTACTTTTTTACTTGGTCTAGTTTCCTCTCCCTCATTTTGTTTCCTCGTTGAAAACATTCTCACTACGTTTGAGACTTTGGATTTGGAGTCCATAAAATGTGCATCTTCATTTCTTTTCTTTGTCGTACAAATTGATTCAGTTGAAATGAGATTTGAGAGGGAGTTTCCTCGTTGGTATTGGTAAGGGAAATAATATATCGAAGAAAAAACTAAATAATAGTTGTGGGGAACCGGAGCGAAGAGGACAGGGGAAAGTAGGTAGAGATTAAAGATATTAATTTTACAAATCCAAAGGAAAAACTGTGTGAGCAGCTTGTCTTTAGATTTATCTTCCGCTGTACATATAGTCTCGACTCTCTCCAGGATGTAAGGATTACTGATGACAGCTAGAAGTTGGCAAGATATGAAACTCTCTCTCTCTCTCACTCCAGAGTTTCCTTTTCTACTATGAAGTATGAACTCACTACAAAACTAAACTTCACAGCCAGGATGTAACAAGCGTAAGGATTGCTGTGTATCAGCTAGTAATTCCAATTTGTACACACAAAAAAACTCGAGTTATCACTTACGATTCGGGAATATATAGGACAAACTTTCAAGATGATGATGATGATCTCGTTGTTTTTTGCTATATGGGATGAAAACTTGTGTAATTCCTTTCCCGGTTTTTTTTTGGGGGGGGGAGGGGGGAAGCTCGTGTTCCTACAGTTCCTACTGTGCTCTCTCACTCTCACTCTCACCAACAGGAGCGAGCTTATTACATGTACACAAATGTGTAGAAAAACTATCCAGAAATCCGTAGATCTGAGAGTCTGTGGATTTGTATAGACTATCGAAATCCTCATTGACGTTCCACAACGAGGAGAACTCTCTGCATTCTTTTGGCCAAGGGAGTAGTCGTCGTCATCTATAAAATGTTGGATCGGTCTGCCGGTTAAACGGAAACGCAAAGGAATCTGGAAGTGAGGACTACAGCTGTTGCTTCTACGACTCTCAAAGACTAGATCCCAAAACTGAACAAGTGTTATTGATTTGCTCATGGTGTGGAATTCCAGTTTTTTCTTCTCATTTCCTTGTTTTTCAATAAAGTTGTAGCGTGTGTGTGTATGTAGTCAATGCAAGGGTGTACATACGCAAACACACGCTCTCTCTCTCTCTCATTGCTTGCCGGTCCAGGTTGGAAACACGTTTTTTTACTTCATTTGTAGTTTGCTTCATATCACTCCCTTGTTTTTTTTTGTATACATTTTTTTGTCTCGTTCTATATATTTCCTTCGTTCTGATTTTTGATTGTTATTTGTTGTTGTTTCCCTAGTTTTTGTTCGGTTTCCTTTTGGATTTCGTTTTGTATTGGATGAAATCTGAATTCAAATTGAAAACTGGATTGAAAGAGGTTCAAGTAGCCCTGGAATCACAAAATACGAGTATCTGAATAAATGAAGAATCTTCCTGATAAAATTACGAAATCCCCGTGAGCATTTACCAAGATTTATTTAGTATGTATCTACATCTACATGAATAGTTGAGGATTCCTTAAAAAAACACGCATCTTCTCCGCTATAGTTTTGCTATATGTTCTCCCCATTAAAAATGTTTTAATTCAACTGATTTATTGAAATGAAAAACCCTCAGGGAACTTTAAGTCTTTTTAGGCCATTTTTAAATTACGTAAGCACTGAAAAATGGAAAACATTGCACACAGAAAAATGATGTAAGTCGTTCTGATACTTCCTACTATTTTGTGAGTGACGACAGAGGAGTGAATTTTAAAAGAGAGAAAGGACGAGAGAAGAGGCGAGAGAAATAGGTTGAGTTTTTATGACCCAACGATTTTAACTTTAACTATTACCCGGCTCGTTCATGTTGACATTGAGGTAGCCATTGAGCGCTCTGTGCTGTCATTAAAAAAAATAATAACGGTATCTAATAAAATTATGCCACGTGATGTAATGAATGTCGAGAGCCTTCTCTCATCCTTCCATTTCCATTTCCCAAAAGTCTACATATAAATGAAGGAGAAAGAGAGAGAGAGAAGAATCTACTTATTTCCATCCGGAGTGGAAAGGTAATGACAATAATTTGAATATTTCATTAATGTACCTATACGTTCCTTGCACGCAGTGCACTTGAGTGTATAATTGTGTAGGAGAAAATGACAATGGACGCTCAGGTCTGTCTCTCACATTCATAATGAATGAGTTTGGGTGGAAATGTAGAAAGAGAGAGAACTCTCTCTCTCTCTCTCGCTCTCTATCTATCTCCTTCTTTCTGAGATGTGGAGATTCATGGAAATGTATAGAATGGTAAATACCCGGGGATAATGGGAGAATGTAGACTGTGGACTATGGTTGGCAGTTGAATTTGAAATTGTATGTGTGTATGTGTGTGTGTGTGTGCAAGGCTTTGGGTGCGCCATTCCAATTTCCATTTCGATTCGGATTCTCCGCGTACATTGACACATCCTACATTCTATATGAACATTGAACATTCTATGTCTACCTGGAGGGTACAAGAGGACACTCATGTAGAACATTATACTATGCGTCGTCGAAAGACATTCCAGTGAAAAATTCATATTTATGACCAAAAGAGGTGCATCATTACATTACTAATTTCCCATTCACTCACAATCAGCTCTTCTACTCCCTCTCTCCCTCTCTCTCTTCCCTCCATTTTCCTGGAACACTCCTACAAATTGTAATAATTTTATTCGTCTTTTGCATACCTTTCCTTTCTGTATTTTACATGTTGAGTACTCTCTGTCATTTCTCACTTCTCCACCTGAACCCAACGCACACACACACAAACGAAACGGATTAAACCAAAGGGACAACTTTGTCCATCAAAAATTTATGCATCAACTAAAAATTAATACAATTTTATTAGGTACAAATCACAGCCTCATTTTTCTTTTTTTGTGGTAAACATTTGTAGGTAATTTGAAAGTTTTGTTGGGAATGAGGGAAACGATTTTGGAAATGGAAAGTTTGGAAATTTTTCTTTGTAAATCCGTTGTTTGAACTTTGTACAAAACGAAATATTAAAGAGCTTTCTCCGTTTTACAAGTAAATGAGAAAAATGTACCTATTAAAGAAGGAAAAGGAAATACATTTACCGTGTTCACTTTATTCATCTGTACACAGCTTTTAATTTCAAGTCATTTCCATGACCTACTTCTGCCAATTAAAATACTCTCCACTTCCAGTCAACATCATGTTTGAATTTGAAGTCAAGTGCACACATACCCTACATATTGAATTGAAATTCTTGCTGTATCTGTACGTGGTCCTCATTGATAGTTGTATACTTGAAAAAGTTTCAATCAAATGAAAAACACAAACTTGACTGTATACATCAAACTCAATTAATATTCTGTACTCGAAATATTTTGAAAACCAAATATTTTGATAAGTTTGAGTTCCCACTTCACATTTCCTTTTAAATAATTGCTAATTAATCTGTAAACTTTTTGAGGTAGTAAATTTGATTTTATATTTATAGATAGGGAAGTGTGCGTTGAGAAAATTAATGAAATTGAAATACCACTCAACAAGTACACAAATCCAAATGTGTATATGATGAACCCACAGGAGAATTCTGAATCAAAATTCCAATTCAAAAAATTTGTTACGAGTGTGTGAGAGGGAAAACTCTCGAGTAGGTTTGTCTCTCTCTCTCTATCTCTCTCTCTGTTTTTCTCTCTCTCTGTTATGTATGAAGAGCAAAGATATCTGACAGACTATCTTCAAGATTTCATGTTCCCCTGTCAAAACTGATTTGATTTCTCATGAAAGACGGAGGTGGGTCGAGTTTTGCTACGGGCTGTCTCTCTTAGAAACTCTCACTCTTCTCCCTCTCTCTCTCTCTCTCTTTCTGATACATTTTTTTATGTCTCGTCAGTAGTTTCATAGTTTTATTCGTGTTTCCAGCTTTTTGAATTTTCATATCTGAAGTCTACTCTGGTTCGTTTACATTTAGTTTAAGACGTTTGATGTTTCTTCTTCTTCTTTAAAAAAAATGTCTGAATTTAGTTTCCTGTTTCAAGTTTGAATCTTCCTTTGCCTTTCTACTCACAAACATTTGTAAAATGTTCGTAAACTTGAATTTGAATTTGAATTTGAATTTGAATTTGAGTACTGCATTAAAATTGAAATGGAGAATTAGTTACTGAAACTAATTCTCAGAAAATCACAAATTATTCATCAGATGTAATAGCAAAGGCAAAACATGCCAAGCATTTAAGGCAATGCTTTATTTTCTTGTTTAATTTTCCTGCGTTCATATTGAAACATAGAGATATTATTGCTAGTGAATTGTTTATATGTAGAAGCAAGTCAGGAAAAGAAATGACAAAAACTAAATCTATCTACGCCCTATTTCCATGCTAATAAAGATAAAAGCATTGAGTCGTTAAAGTCAAAGGCGAATTCTTTCAGTGTTCATAAATATTTGTGTACACAGATATTTGGAGCATTTAACAAATATCTATAAGGGAAAAATACATTTGAGCTCATCCAGTTTGTTTTATTAAGATGAAACATGTACATAGGAGGGGAGAGAACTTGTGCACTGTGTCATTATTTAATACGCAAATTTCTCACACCCACATCCAAGTCACGGACAGACAAAACACCAAAATAAAAACAGGAACATGATGAATGATTTGAAACACCCTCAAGATTTTACCCTACATTCGCTCATTTTTCATTAGACTCGTCTGCTCAGAGTTTTTGCCACATTCCCTCTTCGTAAAAAATACAGTTCTGCAATCCTTCTCCTTTTCCTCCTGATTTCCATCATTCTAAATTTGCACTCCCCCCCCAAAAAACCCAAAGGCTCTAGATAAATTTACATACAAAAACGAAACAAGCGAGAATTCTCAGGAAAATCTACATAATAAAAAGGAGTTGGCAAACTAAAACTCGAAGCTACTCATCGTCAGTTGCCACAGTTGTGAAATCAAAGAAACCAAAATTCAATTTCTCATTATGTATTATTCTCGTGTTTTTTTTAGGTCGATTAGACTTTGAGTACAAATTACACCAAAATGATTTGAATTGATGACAGGAATCGTCGTACCTCCACCCCAAACGCAACGGAATCATTCGACTATCAAAATGAGTTCACAAGAAGAAGAAGAAGAAGAAAACTCCTCATTAATAATGAGTCATTATACACACATTTCATTTTTCTTCACAATCCCCATCCGCATCCAAATCCACATCCACACAATTTATAGATATACGTAGAGAAAAACTGGAGAATTGTGGATTTAATGAGAGAATTAATGTGCATGTCATGTGGAATTGTGGATTGTGAGTACATGGGGAATATCCAATATAATTGCTCGTAATGGTTCGGTCACATAAAACTCAGCTGTGTATCTGTAATTTACCGTCCTTCCTTTCTGACATGAGACGGAGTTGAGATTACAATTTGGAAAATGCCTGGAATTTAATGTGATAGGGGGAGAATTGTGCTCCTACTAGATCAGACGTGTACTTATACATCGAATCCTCTGTATATCCAACTGAAAACAGTGGAAAAAAATACTACGGTTTTGCGAATTTGCCAAAAACTACTGAGAGGACAGATATTTCGATTTTGTATGTGTGTGTGTATGTATAAATAAAAACATGTACAAAAAATACAGAGTTGATACAGTGGATTTTTGTTGTGGAAACTTGTGTCTTGAGGAATTTAAAGAACCAGTTTGTTAGTTTAATCGATGCTCTCGTCGTCGTTCTCGTCGACAGTCAAATACAAAGTCAATTGGCGTATCATCACAGCTTATAAATTTCCAGCCAACTGCTCTCTCTTTCTCTCTCTCTCCATCCTGTCCAATTGAAAATGTTCAAGCTCCCCACTTTAATCGGTGCTGAGGAAAGAGAGAGGGAAAAAAGTTCACAGATAGGTAATCAAGTTAAACTAGTTAAAGTTTCCTTGCTCTTTACTTTACACACGATACAGATACTCCTCCACACTCGACAGTCCCCAGTCCACGTCCACATATCCATTGGAATATGTATACGTAATGGTATTAAGTATTACATAATATAATATAGTTGTACACTACTTACTTGTACCATGTTAAAATTACCATTCTATGGGAGATGCTGAATTAGAATTCGATTTGAATCGACACTAATTGAGATACATGACGGAGGAGAGAGAGAGAGAGAGAGAGAGAGAGAGAGAGAGATCGTCCTCGGGGAATAGAGAACAAAAGACTTGCTAATAAAGTAATAACATAGAATTTAAACGTCCCCTAATGGACTTGTACTGTATTTATATATGTGCATATGTACAAGTGAGTTCCTCACTCGTTACGATATGCACTCACTCACTTTTAAATGCATTTCAAAATTCTTCACAGGAGAAACAGGAACCAAATTGAACAGCCCCATGACCATGTGGGATTTTCCGAATGGATAAAAGTTGCGGCTTTTCCCACGGATCTCCTCACTTGGATAAGAAGAAACCGGGGAGGAGATTGACTGGCTGTAGCTGTAGCTATACATAAATTCCAGTACAAATGTGTGTGAAATGGGAAATAGCATGGGATTTCCTATGTGTGTGTGTGTGTACTGATATACAGATAATTTTGGATACAGTCCATCACTATATAGTCTTGTACTGGATTTCTTCCATTGACAATAGAAAATAGACAATGGACCAAGGATAATGCAGTAAAGATAAACTGAACAAGTTTGTTAGAACTATATAGAACCACACGGAGTTGGAGTAGCAAGTGAAAGTTTTGGGGAAACGAAGAGATGGAGAAGACTTATTAGTATTATATACAGGAGACTGCTCACATGGACAATAAAGAGCAGTTCTGGACACATTTCCTATTGTATATTTATTTATTATGTAAGTACATATATCTGTAGGATTTAGGAAGGCTTGGATATCTGGAGAGAGAGAGAGAGAGATAGCAATTTGGTCCGTACCAGTGGACAGAAACAAAGGGAAAGGGTGAAGAATGTGACAAATAACACATGATGATCTAATCTCTGTGAGAGACCGATGCTGAGTAAGGTGCAGTCACGTGTAAAAATCATTGATTCAAAATGTCAACACAACACGACCAAAACTCAAAAACTAATGCTCTGTGTGTAGAACTGTAAATGCTCTGGCTCTGGTGGGTGGAATTCAGCGACGATATCGTCCGTCAGATTCCATTGCGTATACATACTCGTCATATACATACATACACAGTGTGTGTATTGCTTATACAAGAGCGTCGTGTACACTACGCATAGGAAAAAACACATACGGACATGGATCAACTACAAATAGCTTGCTTTTAGAATTTCAGCATATCAGCTGTTGCCCTTGTTATCTTTATCTTATACAATTTTCTGTACGGCCTATCAACCTGTCACTTACTCTGATCTGCCTCACTGAGTCGTAGTTCCTGAACTAGGAGGAAAAAAACACTGAAATATTGTCAGAGCCCGTAATTCATATCTTTCATCTACTTTTATGCATACACATGACCCTGCAATAACCTAAACTAATAAATAAACGAACCGAGTTTGCATCGAAATTGTACAGAAATTGCACAGAAACTGAATTCCCTTCTTTCTCTTTTCCTTCACAATGTTGAAATTGAAATATATACAGACATTTCAACTGAGAAATCCAATCACATGTAAATAATTGACCAGCTCAACACAAACTTGAAATTTTATATTAAATTCTAGAGAAACATTGAAATGAATATCTCTAGGCAAAATGTCAAGGCTTCCATATACCATGATGCAACGATCTCCATTATTTTTAAATGTCTGGTAGTGAATTCAGACAAAAGTTGATATGTTCATTTTATGAAACTGTGTAGTCGTGGATGGATAAAGCGCTTATTGAGGTAGGACTATAAAAAACGGAACTTTGAATAGAAAGGGAGGGAAACAAGGGAAATACATTTCAAAAGTTGGAAAGGAAATCAGCCATTGGAACCATCGACTTCCCTACATTTAGCATTTTGGTTGCAGAAATTTGGAGCTTGTGCGAGCATTCAACATTTGTAATTACACGACCCAACCATTGGCAATCGTATTGTCCATCGGCCATAGTCATGAATCTGCAGTTATTCACGATGCGTTAGAGCGGTTGGAAATTCTGGAGATTAAAATCTAGATTCTACATTTTCCAGCTCAATATTCTGTAGGATCTCTGGAATTTGGACTCGTCCTGAATGAGAACAGAAACATAGAAATAGAGGGAAAGAGAGAAAGCGAACAGAAGGAAGGAAATGAATGAAGAACAAGAGAACGGATGTCTGTGTACGATATTTGTGAGTATAACTTTATGTGTGTGAGTGTGTGTGGTAGCCGGGGAATCCATGTAGGTTGAATGTTCAATGATTTTATCGTTAGTGTCACCAGCATGTGCGGGCATATATTATGAATACATATTTATGACCATGTCTCGGCTGGTCAGAATTATTTTCTTCCAAAGGGGATATTTCTAATGGCCATCCGGGAACATGACGAGTCTCCACTTTGACTTTCTTTATCTTTCTCTTCCTCTCGCTCTCTCTCTCTTCCCCAGCTTCCTCCTCCTCCCTTGAACTCTCTCACATGAAGGTAAGCAGCATTTTA
Source organism: Gisinianus flammeolus (assembly GCA_034699125.1). Taxonomy (NCBI): domain Eukaryota; kingdom Metazoa; phylum Arthropoda; class Collembola; order Symphypleona; family Katiannidae; genus Gisinianus; species Gisinianus flammeolus. The sequence continues at coordinate 60,598 of JAIUND010000429.1, read as the reverse complement.
GCCTCTCTCTTTCCCCGTGGATGGAAAAACGCATTTTTTTTCCAAAAAGGGAAAGGAAAAGAGAATGAAAACCAAGACACATGATCATCATATCCTTTCCTCATAATAAATAGGAAATGCTTTGACTGGGCGATGACGAGGATCTTTTTCAGGTTCAATGCAGTCCCTTCTTCTTCTCCTCACTCTTCGTCACTCTCTCCTCCGTCTCCTCCGTCTCATAATATAATATTATATGCATGAGTTGGAGAGTTCGTAAGGTGAATGTCGAGGGACACAAATGATTTGTGTTAGCAAATATAGCTCGAGTCAGCGACAGCAGAATGTTCTTTCTCTCTCTCTCTCGCTCAGATTACCCAAAATCTCTTACATACACCAATCTGGATGTGCTTTTACTTCTTCTATACTGGGTTGAAAACGGAAAGGAAGGCAACGGGTGCAATTTACATAGAACCGTAACCATTCGCTGCCTTGACTCGCTCGTCTTGAATGTGAACGATACCTTTTTCGTCACAGTGTATATATAATATATATATATTATATTCTTACATATTCATACTATTATTATTATTATTATGATTATTATATTGTGTCACCAGTCACCATGCTCATGTATACATGAGTGAGCTCGTACATGTAGATGTAGATGTGTGTATGTGGATACGGATGTGGATGTGGAGGCTGAGGATGATGAGATGATGATAATATTGCTAATGCGAACATTACTTACATCTTACAAAGGCAAATACTCTATACATACTAGCTAATACGATGAGACTCCGGATGGTGTTTTTCGGCTCTCTATCGCGGCTCTCTAATGTAAGAGGAAATGAAAATGGAAAGAGCGAGTCAACTAACGATAAGTATAACTGTAAAGTAGGATTAGTCTACGAGGAGCTCAACTTATTTTCTCCATTAATATTCAAACACTATATGCAAATACGTAACGAATCCGCATGTACATATTTTGTATCTTACACACTTGTTATAAATATATCCATACACACACACACACACCAATCCAATGTATATAAGATATAAGAACGAATACACGCAAAAACCACAAGCATTAAATCCAAACTATCTCATCACATGTTTAGACATAGACATTGTGCAATTTATAAGATATAATTACACGTGTGTAAGTAAGTCCCGAGAAAAATCCCACGTCCGAGAGAGAGAGAGAGAGAGAGCGAGAGAGCGCGAGAGAAACTAATCGTCAGAAGAAAAGAAATCTCGGGGTTTTTTCCTCTGTTCTTCTGCATACTTTTTTTGGCTGGAGTTTCTTACTTGGAGTTTTTTTTGTGAGTTGAGATTGAGTTAAATGAACACGAGATGCGGGTTTTTGAGAGAAATTCGCATTAGTATAGTAGACGCAGTATGTAGATGACATTTTCAGGGGTACATAAGAGACTATTGAAGTAGTGAAATGTGGATGAAGAAATGAACTATCTGTACATATGAAAATATGCATGGATATATGCATGAATCTATGGATATATGTGTGTGTATTCTGTGTATTGAGGATATTTGGTGGAGGAGACATGACGACGACAGGCAAAAGAACTCATATCAAGTTTACTCTGTGTTTATCTGTTGCGACTTTTATGAAGTAATAAAGTGAAGAATTATGACGAGATAAAGTCAATTTTATGCGTCAATAGTCACAGGTCTACATTCATCTTGTCCCATTGATTTGTATCTTCCGAGTAGAAACGTGAAGTAAAAAAAGGAGCAATGAGGAGGAGGAGGAGAGAAAAAACCTTTGATGAAGGAGGAAATTGTGAACAAAAATACAACTCCTGCATGTTTGCAACTCTGCCAGAATCCAGAATCCAGAGTCCAATCAACTTCCATTCATTCACATAGTCTCAATGCACTCGCATCTTTTTATCCGTATTCCTATATATACCGTAAAATGTAAAATATCCATAAAATTTATGGACATATTCTAAATCGATCCAAAGGCAGCATTAGAATGATTCAGGGACAGAAAAATGACATGTATGACAAATTAAAGGCTTTGCTAGATAGAATACACAATCAATTAGCAAAGTAACAATCAGTCTTAATTTTATTGTATTGAATTTCCCGGTAGATTTTTTTTATATGGTAATGAACTGACAAGTATGTATTACAATAAATATTGTCTTGGTATTAACATTGGTGGTTTGGATTTGAAGGGATTGAAAGAAAAATGGAATAATTATGGGATTATTTTGCAATCATCAGTAAAAAAAAAGTGGTGTTTTCTATTTGAGTGTGTGTGCATATTTGAATTTGGAATCGGATGAGGATGAAGAGGCTCGTGAGGATCAAAATCAGGTTTTTGAATAGCTCCTACATTATTCTAGCTATATACCTACAAGTATGAACGCACAGTAGTATTTGTATGCAGAATATCAAATGTAACACGGTAGCAGAGGACGGAGTGCGTAAGCCGTGCTTGTAATATGTGCTTGAATTACAAATAGATGATGTGTGTGAGCAGGAGATCTGGGCCTATATGAACATGCGTGTATGTGTACTTATGTATGTGTGTAGATATATGTACGATGTAGTGAAGAACATCTGTCGAGTTTTGTAATTGTCAGTCAAGTTGGTCGCACCCAATTTCAATATCCATTTCCCGTTCAAAATCTTCTCACTTTCCAAATTCCAGAGAGCATAACGGAATAAAGGTATGTAACTCCTTGGAAATGGTGGAGGGTGCGGGTTGAAGAGTTTTTGCCTCTATTATTATGACGATATTCGTGATAACCATTAGTCGTTCATATTATCCTTCCATTCACATTACCTTACGGTGAAAGATGAAGTTGAAATTTACTTGATTCCTTGCAAAAAAAATATTCTGCATACTTTTACAATTTTAAAGATATATTATATTACTACTGCCTATTACTATTTAATAGTAATACTATAATAAAATATATATACGGAGAAAGGAAACTAAGAGTAAAGGTGAATGATTCTCCATACCCAGTTCTACATACATACAGACAGATAGAGATAAAAGTTGGCAATGTATCCGATATGAAATTGGGCAGATAATTAAATGAGTTGAATCCTTCTGTAATTGTTGACAATCAATACTGATGAGCGTTTTGACTGGGGGTAGCCAGTAGCCAGCCTCCCTTCTCTTCCCATCCCAAACAAAGAACAAAAGCCAAGGGCAATAAAGCCAAGGGGGCTTTGTTTGTCTGTATACACAAAAGCCGTTTATAATTCACACATGTTTTAGTATAAGCACAAGCGGCCCAAACATGTGTGTGTGTATCTCTGTGTGTGTGTTGTTTACTGTACTCGTATAGGAAATGTAGGGGAAAGGAAAAAGGAAAGAGGAAAAATGAAAATGAAAGTCTTTATACAGACTGTAGTTTGTGACAGGCTCATTTATAATTGGTAAACCTCAGACTTTCCTGTCAACATTCACTTTTCCTTTCTATTGTACATTTCCCATCCTAAAATATACAAACGTAATGACACATGTTATAAAATACATACAAGAATATTGGTTTTTCCACTCAAAAAACTTGCATGTTTGTCCAGGTTCGAGGTTCTGGGGAAAAATCTCATAGCTCACTTTTTCTTGGCTAGTCATATTATTAATTTCAGTGACTTGACTTGAATTGTTTCAAGATCCCTTGAAAGATCTCAAGAGCTCATAATATGTACGAATACGATACTTTCTAGGGTATCTTCTGAATTCAAATCCAAAACAAGAGACTCAATATAAAAAAGAAACCCTAACCTTAAATAAAGTAAAAAATTTGATGTATCGAGTGACCGTGAGAGTTGAGAATTGGAGAGTATAGCAAATAATAAGATAATTGAATATAAAAATACAGGGGGAAAGTTGAGAGGAATCTCCATACAAATGGAAAATTGTATATCAATTGTACTTCCAATTTACAACTCGAACGCGTGTACCAAATACAAAACACCAAATGTCGAATAGGAAATAGGAAAGCAAATAAAAATAAGGAAAAGGGTGTAAAGAAAAAAACCTCTTATTGGGTCTTGAAATACTCGTGTGGGCTTGTTTGTTTGATTATCTGGGGAAATTATAAAATCTATAATTGTATAATGCGCGTGACAATATATAATATACAGTAGATAGTAGATACACACAGACACAGGCACCATACACAATGTAAACTCGAGGGATGGGGATACAGCTGCAGATACTCGGACGAAATTATTTGATTTGATCCTTCACTGATGCTCACACACACACACACACAACACAGGACAAAGCAGAGAAGAATGGCTGACATACTTTGGAATTATACGAACGTTACAAATGCGGTTGGTTTCGCTGAACACAGCTTGCTCTGAAGTTTTCATACTGCAATTTATTAACTCTCTTTCTCTTTCTCACTTCCTTTCTTTTCTTCCTTTCCTTCTGCTTTCCTCTTGGACTAGTCAAATTCAAACTCAAATTCGAATTCGAATTCAAACATTCATTGAGAATGGGAAAAGTTGTCAATTGTTTTTAATATTTACATTCAGCATGAATTTACACTCCTTGTTTTCAAGTACAACTCCTTTCGATTTCGAGTACATGGATTTTCATGTGCGCAAATATTTGCAGAAAGCAGAAACTCTTGTGTAAAAAAACTAAAAAACGTGGTTGGAAACATGCAGCTGAGGATTGAATTGAAACTACATATACGTAGAGAGAGAGCAAGGGAGAGAGAGAGAGAGTGGACGAAAATAATTTAATGGCTCATTCAAGCCGTCAACACATGGGAAAATGGCAAATTGACGACTCTCCTCTCTTCACCACAGTAGAATTTTAAATGAAACCATGCAAACCAAAAACTAGGTTCCCGGTATAAATTTACATTTATGTCGTCCATCTCGTACCCACCATGTACGACCATGTATCTGTAGATGCATAAATTCCACTGTACAATCCTGTATGGTATAGGAGACTCTTTCTCTTTCTTTTCCACATATGTTAAAGTCTAAATGGAGTGGAATCAAAACCAAAACTAGAATTTAAAGTTGAAGCCACAACAATTTCGTTCAATTAAAGCTTCATTGTCTTTTCCGAGGGTTGCATCTGTATATTTGAATTTGAGAACTATGGGACAGATTGTGTTGTGTTGTAAGTTACAATTTGTAACATGTACATATTATGTAGGAGTTGCATTTATGATGAGTTTGTGGTTTCATGAACTGTCCTTTGAACACTATTATTCGTTATTATGAAATGGAGAATCCCTGTAATGTAAAATGTTGTAAGTACGCATTTAATATTTTGAAATGATTTAGTTTTGGGAGTTGAAATTAGTTACAGCTGAATAATAAATGACAAAGAGGAGCCAGACGTGTATTTATTCTTTCACGGAAAACAGCAAACTCTCTCCCCATTATCCGTACATTTAATTTGGTTTAGACTCTATAGAGTAAATCACGCAACCACCTCCATACACCAAATGTACAGAGTACAGAGTAACGAGCCAGTTAAATGACGTATTTGTTAATACGGAACACAAATCAAATGTTCATTGTATTTGACTGTCTCATTAGTTTATTATTATTTTTGTAGCGCTGATTAATATCAGCAGTGTGGACGGAAATATGAACAATGTTTATTCTCTCATCTAATTATTTCATGTGTAAATTTCTACTGGCGAATCTCATTACACTCTCATTACAATTTACAATGTACGGTGTCTGCTTCCCCCCTCCCCCCATATTACTGTAATCCCTCTTTTTGCCTCCAGAGTTTTGTGATGCAAGAAGAGCAATGCGATGGAAAGGGAAATAATTATGATAATAAGAATAATAATGGATAAACTAAAGTTCACGGATATTTAGCCGACACATGAGGGCTCATTTTACTTAGGTCCATCCATAAGTAGTGTCTAGTTGGAGAGTTCCCTCTTTGATATGGATTTGAACAGAATTTTCATGTTTATACAACTTACTACTCTCTGTCCATACAATATTTACTTGGGCCTCCTCCTCTCATTATCATTGCGTCATTGCATAAATGAAGAATGGAAGGAAATGATGAAAATTAATTTCACCTTGTGCCCACTGCACTTGACATGAGCAATTCCCACGATTTATTATTCTTGCATATTGTGCAAATAACAAATAGTTGAGCATTATGCATTTGCTTTGGGGAGAAAGACAGAGAGAATGTTTATGTGTAAGTGTGTGTGGTCTGATGAATCCCCGTTAGTTCGTTCCATAAGGTATTTCTCTACTCTGTTGCTCTGTCCACTTTGAGTCCTATACTTCTCAACCACTTTCCAACCTAATCTACCTTCAGTGGATTGTGCCTGCAAAATTCCTGAATATTATCTGTTTGCATTAAAATTAGGAGTTCACATCTACATAATCAGAACTTCCTGAGGATCATCAAAGGACTAAAAGGTTAAATACATTTTGTGTCATGTTACATGGAAATTTGTCATTTTACGATATTTGTCTTGTCCCAGCACAAAGCAAATTTACTCTGGAATATTCCTGATAAAACAATATTCATTCCCGGATTCAATTTAAATTTAAATTTAGAGCAATGAAATTGAAATTGATCAAACTACATATGTAGAAGCCATTAAATGTTTAACGTGTAATTTCCCAGTGATCAAATGGAATAAATTCCCCGAACCGTGAACAAATTTTCCAGCTCCAAATACAGAACAATAAAAGGAAAACGTGGTTACAATGTTTTTTTTTTTTTGACGACAGTCTTTACTGTTAAATTTGTCATTTAATTCCCAATGTTTACTACACAATAAACACAACCAAAGGGGTAAAAGTAAAAAAAAAATACATCATATAAAATAAGAGATGGAATACGGACCGGATGTGGAAGCAGGAGAATGAGAAAGATGGAGAATATGAAAAAACGTGATAATATTCATACTCGTATACTCGTTGAACGTGAAACGTGAAGGAGAGGCCGGAGGAGAAAAAAAGTAGACGAACAATAAAGTTTCGGGTGAATGTCGATGTCAATTGGATTTGCCTATACTTACAGCCTTTATATCTGTACAGATATTTACTTTGAGATTTGAGAGCTCTGACTGAGTTTGGTATTGTGATTACACAATTTGTCTTGTCTCCAGTAAGTATACATACATGAATTTATATACAAATGTGCTTGGAATAGGAATCCAGTTTAAGTGTTTACAATGTACACTTTACATATGACAGAAAACTTTGTATGTGCGGAGTTTTATTTTTGAAAATTATTATTATTATTATTATTATTATTTATCTAGGTTGAGTTTGACTTTGAGTTTGGAAGATGCTCCGCAATTTCTTTTTCATGGCTCCTACATATAATTTAAACGAGCTCTAAACTATATGTGTACGTAGCTTCGTTTATATCTGTATGTATAGGTAGACTTTTTTCCTTGTTGTTGCTCGTGTACAATTTGAATGTACCTACAAGTACAGATACAGATTTAAGGCGTATGATATGATGATGATAGGAAATGTCAGAGTAAAGTGTGGGGTGGTTTTCATGGTTGACAAAATCCTTTTACTCACACACACACATATCGGAAATACATGTCTGTACATATAGCTATATATATATATGTAAAATTATTTGATAAGACTTGTTCATCCTTTTCCTTCATCATTCTCCTTTGTGTTCAGGTGGCAAAACCAAATTCACTACCAACAATCTCTTTTTTATTCTCGTCTTTCGTCTACAAAGGCACACATTCAACATTTAACATGAATCACCACGACCACAGAGTAATGTCAACTTATGTATGTACATGTACATTCAAGAGTCAAAATAACAAGTTGTCTAAGCAAAAGGAAAAGCACAATATAAACAGACAAAACACAAAGTTTCTCTGCTGTTCCTCTATCTGTTAGCTCATCTTTTTTTTTGCTTCTTCTTTGGTGGTGCAGACTCGCTCGTGACATAAAGACAATTTGACACTCACCAACAACCCTCAACACACCACACACCGCCTTTCTTGGCAATAGCTAATAAATATGCACCAAAACTCTCTTCCCTTTACTTTTTACTAGCTTTTCTCGACTCCGTTATGTAGCGAACCGAAAATACTCAAAGCCAAAGCCAAGACCAAGACCATTAAAAACCGAATTAGCCCACAGTAAAAAAAACCTATTGGATTCTATTGAATTTGCAACAAAATTTTAATTTGAAAAAAAACCTTAAACCCAAAATTGAATCAGATTTTACTCGTTCTATCTGTATTTTTTACGACGTTCTGCATCTGCAGTCTGCAGGGCTTGTAAACGATTGTATTTAAATGGAAATTGGATCTGAAGCTGAAGTTTGATGGGTATCCAAATCAAACATTGAATATTGAAAAGATATATACAGAAGAAGGCAAGTTTGTCATTTGACATAGACAAGGACGATCCCATGGATAAAAAAAATTGTTGGTTTTTCTGCTATTTATGTAAGTATATACATGGAAGCTTTCAATATGGAGTTTACAAACGAAAGGCGTGAAATGTGTCTGAAAGGACGGGGGAATGGAAAGGTGAAACAAATTACAAGGACATTTTGAAAGACAGCATGAAGGATTTTCGGCAGCCCCAATTTTTTTCTTCTTTTTTTCTTTCTTACCAGTTGGAGTAATCTCTCTCGCAATCGCAAAAGGTATAGCAAATGCAAATTGTGCAGCTAAATAAACAATCATTTCCAAAAGCGTTACGGATTTCTATCTGCACAATGAGGACGGGAAAATAAACCGTTTTAATTTGCACTAAATGAGCTGATGGACATTTAAAATTATTTATTCATCATTCACCAGTCACTGCATAGTTTAGAGAATTCTAAGAAGAGCCTCACACCACATTATTTTATCCACATATTTATAAAGCCAACTTTATCAATTAAATGAAATGAAATGAAATGAGATGATATTTTATTTTTTATGAGTTGACTGCAAGATATAATACGATATAATCCATGGAGAAATTTGACTTTACGAGGAAATGAATGAAATGGAGAGACACTTCTCAAATCCCAAACTTGTTATTACATTTAAATCTACTTGATTTAAATTTGGACATTAAAATAGGACTGATATGATATGACGGAGGAGGAGAGTGAGTGTGAATGTGAATGTGAATGTGAGCTTCATGGAGATCTGACAGAGAGACAGACAGTTCATGTTTCACAGTCCCATGATGATGTTTTTTTATATACATACACTATGTACGATAGTAGTGTAACACTACACAGATATTTATATGTGTGTTGTTCATGGTTGCTCCAAACGAGCACTAGCACGAGTTTCACAGCTATAAAATAGACCGTACGCTCCGGCAAAGATAATATTTATTGCGTTGTAATTCATAATTAAAGCGTCAATCCAATTCAAATTTCTAAATTTAATCACATAATAAGTACTTGTTGTCTCTTCATATCATACATATTTATATACATACGATATGAATCCTACACACTCCAAACCACGAAAACCCCAAACCCAAACTCAAAATACATACAAACAAGTTGTTCCAATAGTACTTGTATTAAATTATAATGGTACAATCTGTTTGAGTGTTACATAGTTAACTATACATACACATGGAACAAAAATACAGGAAGGAAATATTCTGACACTTGATAGCCTGAAATGCGAAACATATCCTGACACATCAACATCAACATCATCACCACCACCATCGGACTCTTGTCTTTTGCATAGCATATTAGCCTGTCTCTTTTCCCTACATAAAATATCAAATCCAGATAGAAAGTGAGAAAATCCATGACAGGAAAAGACAGACAGTAGAAAATAAAAGGATATTTGATTCAAATGGCGCCACTTGTCTCTCTCGCTCTTGCTCTTACTTGTACTCTCTCGCTCTGTCTCCCAACTTGTGATAAATGAAGTGTCATAAAGTTTCAAAAAAAAGATTTATAGATTTGCTCCATTGCTTTCCACCAGACTCGGTGTAGACAATCTCCAAGCGTATGTGTCTGTATTATGACCGAACTCATCCTAAATCTCATTGAATTGAATGTTCTTCACTCTCCCGTTTCCTGTTTCCCATTTTCTACAGATATCGCTCTCGGTTTTTTTTTTTTGCAAAAGAGTGAAAAACTAAAAAATTTGTTACGACTGCGTAAATAAAATGACCAACCATTGCTGAAGCCTTTGTTTTGTCTCTCACGGTTGCTAACAAAACTGGAGCTCTCATTTCAATCAGCCTAAAAGTATCTCACAGGCAAACAGTTAGAAATTATAAATCAACTGAAAAATACACATATGAATGTACATGTACGCACATACATAAATAAATGAGGAAAAGAAAGTTTTCGATTATTCAATGTACTAAACTAAAAGAAATCGGAAGTGTAATAAAACAATATTTACGACTCCTTATTAAAATGAATGGCTCATAACATAAGAGAGAGAGAGAGAGACAGAGAGAGCGATGAATTAAATTCCCAATTACAGTTTTCCCTGCAGTTTATCGTACATTTTGAGCTGGGCTCCTACAAGGAAAACATGAGCGCATAAAGAATCCATAGTTATAATATGTAGTTATCAAAAATACTTTTGTTGCTCATCTTCAACTTCTTCATGATTGGGCGCCATAATGATTTGTATCACAGTAAAACCAGCTTGTTTCATGTTATATTTTCTTCACTCACATTCAGCAGTTAACTTTTTTCAATTTTTTTCTCTTCCAGGGGGTTTTTTCCTTCTCCTCTCTCTCTCTCTCGTTTTTTTCTCCCTATTTTTTCTTTCTGCTTCTTCTTCGCGTACGATTAATCGTATAAGCACCTTCACCTTCGAAAAAACATGTATAAATTCAGATTCAGATAAAAAGATTCACATTCACACCTGGTCATTTCCCTCGAGTACCATGTAACATTCTATGCTGGCAGAGAAAGAGCGAGGAGAGAGACTTGAAAGCTTATGTACTCTCCAAACGAACAACACGTAACATAATCTAAACATTTTGATGTCCAGAGAGTCCGAGCCAAAAGCTCCCATATGTATTACATACATATATTACATACATATATATGACGACTTGTATACTTGTACACAAATATTTTTTCACAGATATTGAAATCCATTTCGTCGCCCTTCACCTCTTCACGTCTTCTCTATTTCTTTTCCTTCTCCTTTTTGATTCTTATTGATCGGTGGAATTCTGAATGCAGAATGCAGAAAACCCTCCAGCCTTTCTGAATTTATAGCTCTGGCTTTTGGTCCAAGAAAATAAAAAAACCAAGTCGTTTCAATATTTCCAATTGACCATCATCAAAAAATAAACGTTAAGTACGGCTGAACGTCCAGAAGCATCCAAAAAGTGAGGAAAATAATAATGTGTAGCAAGTAGTCAAAAAACTAAGCCAACACTCTGTATGCTTTTATAATAATTATAGTTTTATATGATCAATATGCAGTCAAAGTATGTAGTTTTCCTCTTCAGACTCAGAAGTGCAGTGATGTGTTTGCTGCTGCTGCTGCTGGTTGGTATGTAGAATGTTAGAATGTACAAGTCGTCGTGGATTCTTCATCGACTCAAGTGGTCATTTATTTATGTATGTTTTTCCCTTCAAGTTTGAAGAGTGTGAAAGAGAACATTGAACATCATGAAACTGCAATAATCGCAATGGCCATCCCAATGTGTTGGAAATGTAAACGTCCACTTACGAAGGCTCGTCGTGAAAGAACGCACCACCATTTCCATTCCCATTTGGCTCTCAACGCAAAGGAAGTACACAAGCGAAAAAAAGCTCATTCTCTCTCTGGTTGTTGTTATTTGTGTTGTGCATCCAAATTAACCTCTCTCGTGGGTCTCCACAGACGAGAGAGAATAATAAAATGTATACAAATGTGATAGAATTAGTTTCATGTCCTTTGAAAAATCTAAATACTTTTTTTCTTCCAGAGAGAGAGAGAGAGAAAGAGGGCGAAGGGAGAGAGAGAATGCACACAAATGAAAATAGAAACACAAATGCAGGTATTGCGTGAGGAAGAACGAGATAAGATTTCCAACTCGGAGCTGGACTGTATTTTTTTCCAGCGTGTGTGTACTAGTACTAGTACCTACAGTTTTGTATTGTGTGTTGTATTGGTCTGTGTGTGTGTGTGTCTGTGCGTTGTTTGCATGTGTACAAGTCGTTGAGGAAAAAATACAATAATGCAAACAAATTCAAAGCCATTGACGGATGCTCTTCATTTGAGAGACGTGCAGACGATTGTCCAATGTTCAATTTAGACGAGACCATATCATGACCCAGGAGAGAGAAAGAGAAAGAGAAAGAGAAAGAGAGAGATACAAAAATACAAATGCAAATATAAATAAACTACTACTACAAATATACAGCACACAAACTCGAGAACACTTTTTTTATTCCTCGTATGATGATGATTACCAAATATGAGAGGACTCCGAGACATCTCACATATAAGATACATGTATGTACTGTATCTACGGATTTTATTATTTTTATTACTGTTTGTCACAGTACTGCACCGTTTTTTCCCTGTCTTCTTGTCCTTTCTCTTCCCTCTCTGGTCTTTGTGAGCTGTGAACTTGAAAATCCTATTGTTAACTCGGAATGATAGCGGATGGACAGGATAGTCCGATACAAGAACATGAGTGAATGGAATAAACGAATTATTTTTTATTACACTTTCAACTCCGATTTGGATTTTCCTCTTTGGGATTGTCAGTTCTTCCATCTTCAACAGATAAATTTATTTTATCACACCAAGTTTTAGTTATATTTATGATCCAGTCATTTGAAGTGTACACAATCACACAAATATTGTGAACAGTCGTCAGACAGCTACAATTACTAAATTATTCTGTGAACATTAAATCGGATTAGTACTGGGAAATACATATGCACAATTCTTTAGCCTTTCCTAATATTCTTTTCCCTCAATAAATCAATGATGAGTTATCTCAATGTTGATAGGGAAAGATTATTTCATATTTATATAAATACATTATACGATTCTTTACTTTGATGTAGTACCAACAACTCGGAGAACTGATAACTTCCGCTGACGATGAAATACACAATCATTATAATGGTTGGTCTCAAATTATTTTTCTTTTATAGTTCCATAGTCTAGTTCTCAGTTGATAAGCCTACACATTTTCTTATTTGTCGTACAAACAATTACAAGCTTAATGAGCTCAAGTTCCACTTTCTGAACTTTTGAAACTAGACCGATTTTGAAATGTACAGATATAAAGCAAAGTCCAGATAAAAACTCATTTTTATCTCGTATATTTGTTGTCAATTCATTTCTAGATACATATTTCCTTACACATGTTTGTTTCATTAGTCGCCATACATGAATACTTAGACGATTCAAATACGATTTGAAAAGAAGACTTCAAGGAACGCGTCTTCATTTCATGGATGAGTCAGATTATGAGTACAAAATCGTTCATACTCCAATTTCAAAAGGAAATACTCAAGTTCACAGTTCTTGCTCATTGTAAATTGACAATTGACAATATGAAGAAATTCCGTCGTAAATCATACTGAGAACCAAAGGCGGACAATTTAGACAAATTACAGTGGACAAAATGAAAACAAAAAGTGACTCTCACATGTTAAATGACAGGATATTTCTTTATGTTGATTGATTCATCGGATTTCAAATGAAATTTAAGACGTCATTTCATTGAATTTCAATTACGCATTTTGCTTTTCGCCATTGTAATTGCGTAATTCAAAAATTGTAATAAATGTTTCAGGTGCTTTGAATTAAGAAATAAGAAATGAAGGAGATTTAGACGGATAATGGATACCGAATTTTCTAGCTTGCATATTTAAAATGGATTGACAAAATATAAATCAATTGAAATCAGATGAGTGAAAGGATTAGAGAAATTTCCATTGGATCGCTTCAGGCTAAACACAGTCAAAATACGGATACTCAAAACAAGAACAGTTTTGTGTTGTAGTTGTGTAGCTGTGTGAATACGTAACTTTACATGTGACCACGAAACAAAATACGATACAAAATACTGAATACTGAATAAGTGCACTGAATACAGACAGATTTGCTATAGTTAAAAGTAAGTGGTTCGCGACAGGTTATTGGACGGAGGTTGGTGACGGAGATATTTCATGTCGAAGGTGACATAAGACCCGACACATATTCATCCATCAATGACTGAGTGAATCCTCTGACTTATTTTTTCTGTCTCTCTCCCTCTCTCTCCCTCTCTCTCCTTCTCTTTTCTCTCTCCTCTCCTCTTCTCTGGAACTCCACAAGAACTTCCATGCTCGTCCAACTCGTGTTCACTCAATGGTTTGGCTTTGGGTTTTCAGCCGTTTTCACTTCCAATCCAGTCTCATTCCAAATGCATTATACATTATAAATAATGAGTAGAAACTATTGACAGACTCACCAAAGCTCCCACTCACTCACTCTCTCTCTCTCTCTCGCTTTAGGTATATGTGCTTGAAAAATGCACATGTAGCCATCTGTATATCAATATCAAAATAAAAAATAAATAACAGTTGAAAAGGATAGAAAACGGCTCCTCAAACTCATGTCAACTCAGTCACGAACATTTCAATCTTGACAACCAACAACCGAGCGGCTATTCATTAAATTTCTGCAATAAAATCAATATCCAACAATCCATAAATCCAACAACAAAAAACAACCTGGCCTGGATTAAAATTTCAATTCAAGTTTTCATTGTGTCAAACATTAAACGCCGGCGTCCACACAATTGAATGCGTAAACTCATTAAAAAAATTCTATGATTGTAAGAAAATCATTCGACAAACGTCAACTGGAAATTCCTTTACATTAAAAACGCTGGATTTTGTGGGCTAAGCATAGTTTTTATTGAAAATGAAATTTTTTTCCGTGTTTCATACTTGCGAAAAAATATTTTCTGGCAAAAAGGCAAAAATGACCAGCTTTTTAGAATGTAGTTGTCTTTATTGCAATGAAAAGTCCGGCAAGTCGCAGTTGAGGTTGAAGAAACCCACATTTTTAGCATACTCGTCAAGATATTGAAAGACAGAGAGAGAGAGAAAGAAACAGAGGGCTTGAAATATTTCTGTCTTTGCTTTCTTGCCAATCTCGAAATTCCAATGTAAAAACAAGGGGAGACGAAGTGAGAGTAGTCAAAGGAAAATGAAAACGTAAACTGTGCGTGTGTGTATGTGTAAAAAAAGTTGGGAAATACCGATGAGGCAGAGCAAGTACGACAAACGAGGGAACGTGTCCTTCAGTCAGCATCAACATCAATATAAACGAGCCTTCCGTCACCGTGTCTCAATTGAACTTAATGGTTACCATTCCCTGCGAACGCCTATTCTATCAATCAAAATGTTACAATGAATAATTGGACTTGACGATGAACCGATGGTTACTGACACATATTACTACACACTCTCTTCTCTCTCGTTGCATACTTTCCCAGCCCAGTTCTTCTCCTTGTAATCCTCATTTAAACTCAAACTAGCCTACTTTTTCCTTTTCCTTCCTTCGGTTGTCAACAGTCAAGACGCAGAGGAGTTTGGATTCACACAAGTCGAGTCAAGGAGTTGGTGCCAGATTTTACATTTCCATTTCCTATATACATAGAACATAGAAGTTGCTGAAATATCTTAAATGTACATGAAACTATAGTCGTAGCCCCATGTAATCAAATGTCACTTGCTATCTTTTCCTCAGGAATTTATAAATGTTCTCAATTAGTTGGAGATTAAAGCATGCATGAAGGTTGAGCGTTGGAAACGGAATTCTAAATTCAATTCAATTACTCCCAGGAATCCACATCCAGATTTCAGAATGGAAAATCTTTCACTGTAGCACTCTCTCTCTCCCTTTCTCTCTCGTTCTCTCTCTCTCTCTCTTCAACTGTTCTCAAATTAACTGATAAAATCCAAAGGAATGGAATTTGTAATTGAAATATGACAATTTGTTCAGCATCCCCAACATGCATTTCCCTACCTCACAATCTATATCCGTACATATATTTCTATCTGTACAGCTCAGATCCTTTACGGATCGAATTTAGAGCTCGAAAGAGCAATAAGCCATTAGCAATTACAATTAGAATTACAGGCACAGTTAACCAGCACCAAAGAACCAGAGAGAGAGAGAGGGAGAGAGAGAGTTTACAATTAAGAGAGAAGGAGAAGAGACCGACAGTCGACGGAATCTCATAATCATTATGATCATTATTATGTAGTGTCTTATGCGTAGTCGTAAATTTGTACATTCTTACATTAAGCAAGGAGCGACTGCTCCCTCCAACTACAGATATTCTACCTCTTTCTTTGTGTGTGTGTGTGTGATTGTACATGGAGGCAAGGAAGATGGAGAAATGCGAGTATGTATCTTATATAGCAAATATATCTGTAGATAGAAAACATTATGGATGCAAATGACACGCATAGTTTTTGGGGGATCATTTTGTTTGGAGTTCATCGTCATCCATTCATTGACTCCGTGCTCATGCAAAACAACAATACAAATGAATATCTGTGGGCCAACTGAGAACTCCATTAGCTCAGCCGTACACACTACATACTATTTTCCCCTGCTCTTCTTCCTTCTCGTTCGTTGCCATGAGGCCGCTACTGCTTTCATTTGTAAATAAGAGAATGGAAGACACATGCACTCCCATGTATAATGAGCAAAGGGAAAACAAGTTGAATGTTTACTTAAACTTGTACTTCCCTTCACTGTTTGCCATCTCATCATTTGAGGCTCATCTGAGAGAGAGAGAGAAAGAGAGAGAGAGAGAGAGAAAGAGAGAGAGAGAGAGAGAAAGAGCTGAGAATTCAAAGCGTAATACAATACAAGCTATTCCATTGGCTCGGAATTCAGAATGTATCAGTGAATTCTGGAAACCAAAATTGCCTCTTTGCTTCCCCGCATAGCCGCGTGTGTAATCTGCCTCTGGAGAATGACAAAGCTTATACTTACGTTTCCATCCGTCCATACACTTCTATCTGCACTGTAAGAACTAACTAAATATATATACATACTTTATAGTATACGTATATTTACACACACGGAACTCAACGTTGTGTTGTTACACTGTTACACATTTGAATTCAACATTCAAGTCTGCGCTGAGACTGCACACAAGATACAACTCTCGTCTGAATACATTGAACATACAATAATACTTACGATTGAATGCTATGCTAATGCAATGCTCATGCTTCACTTCACTCTCGGCCCAAAAGCCTTCCAGCTTCTCCTACTCTCTGTCTGTCTGTCTGTCTGAATCGCTTTGGCCATAGAATTGCTTGCAAATTTTATTTTAAGTCATGTAAATGTGAGCTCGTGTTAACGCAGGACGTTGCTTTTTTATTTCCTTCGTTTTTTGCTTTGGAGTGATGTTCAGCCCGCCATTTCTCTCTTACAATATTCGTCTACACTGCTTTAAGTTTTTGTTTAAAATGTTATTAAAAATTCTTTTATTATTCTCCGAGTTTAATTAATGAGAAATTTTCAATAGAATTCGAAATGGAAATTGATGAATGGCATGGCCTTTGAAGTATGTATCTGTATATGTACCTATATGAACACCTGTGATTGAAATTGTTCCCGCAAAGTGTATCTGTAGAAAATATTGTGAAAAGATATTACAATTAAGGACCGCCTTTTTCAATATGGACTTGGATGTGTGTGTGTGTGTCTTCATTTTTTTTTATCTTTATTTATATATGTAAAGCGAGTTGGGGATTTTTGTGTGAGCTGGGTGAAAAAGGCGTCATGTTGATGAACACCCCTAAAAAGTAATTTAGAACCAATTTTGATAACGTGTGTGTGCGTACACGACGACGGAGTGTACGCAGTTTACTCTTCAACTCAATGGAGATCTAGTTTGTGTGTGTGTGTGTGTGTGTGCGAGTCTCTGTAGTCATTACTAATTCCTGTCTTTAATAACTCTCGATTTTGATTTTGATTTTGAGCATGAAGAGGATGGTGAAAGGAAAGGAGGAGGATGATGCGAGTCTGTGTGAGAGAGAGAGAGAGAAATCATTACAAGCATTGTTATTGTTGAACCCTTTTAATATTCAGTGCAGACTGCAGACTGTTCAAGTACAAAGTTGGAAGTTAGAAGCGAAAATTAACATTTGTTCCTTCTTTTGCCTCCGGTGAAAATACATACACGAAACATTTCCCAATGTTGCAAAGGAAAGGGCGTCTGAACCCTTTTTTCACTTAAATATATTCGGATGTGCATCATTTCTTTTCCAACAGTCTGAAACTCTACCAGTTACTACCAACACCAGTTAGCATCATCAACATCAAATCCTACAGTCTCTACACTGTCTTTCTATAATTTTTATCAGTGCACGAGACTTTCAAGTCGTCGTCGTCAATCCGTTCATATTGATTTTCAATTTTCTTTTCAATATAAATTTCTTAGAAAATCCTCCCCTCAAAAATATATTCATTCACATTTTAAAGATTAAAATACTTTTTGTATTTTTTTCACAACAACAAAAACTAATGGCATATTTTTTTTAATGACATTTTAAATGTAAATGTACATACAGTACACAAAATATTCTCCGTAATTGTAGCTAAAAATCTCTTCAGAGACTAGTTAAAATACAAAAAAATACACTGATGTTGAGGATGAGGATAAAGATGAGCCTTGAAAATCTTAGTAATTAGGAATTTAAAATGGAATTTGATGTCGTGGAGAAACTCTCTCTGCAATTAGTTGTAAAATTCTCCACAAGAAGTCTCAAAGAATTTCCGGTGTTGACTCCCGAAACTCGGGGAAATGCCCGAGTGACATCATTAGACACTCGCTACAACAGTCCCATTATTCTATACCTAATGAAAAGGCTTTTGATGTGATGTGCTGTGATGAAACATGGAGCATGTTTCCATTCTCTCTCTCTTTCTATCCTTCGCCTTCTCCGAGCTTATGTCTCAGCATATAGCATAGAGTTACATACAGAGAGTACATGCAAATGCGGCAAAAATATTGAGTTGATCACTGATTACGTTAGGATGCTATGGAAACGCTATGTCAAATTCATTTGTAGATTTGTACATTATATACGACTCTTGCCTATACATGTGTACGTATAATAATACATGGACTGTATCTGTATCTGTATGGCCTCAGGAAGAATTAATTCAACCGGAAGATTTGGACAGATTAGTGATGCAGAAGTAGAATGAAACTTCCCTTTTGCTTTTCCTTGTGTACTTTTTGCTCCCACTCCCACAACCCGTTTTTCCTTTCATTTCCTTTCCTTTCGTTCCGAAACCCAGAAAACACAAGAGTTACCCGATCTCAGAACTTGACTGGGAGAACTCGATACAAATACGATAAAATGGGATACAAAATAGGGAAAGAAGGAGAGAATTCCCTGGAAGTTCCTTCACTTCTTCCCAACACAGCACAACACAGCTCGAGTTCCATTTAGCTGTAGAATAAGAGTCAACGTTAGCATGCCATTCAAGCTGATTTTTTAGATAGATACCAACTTTCACGCAGATACTTTTCATTAGCAGGAACTTCTTGTAACACTCGCAACCATTAAGATCTCTAGAATCTATATACGATACGAACGATACACGCATATATCAGTAGGTATAAACAGCATTCAACTAAAAACAGTTGGGTATTGGAATCTCCTTTGCACACACACACACACACAAGCACACGAATTTTATGCGTAGAGAATTTAAATTTAGAAAATGCACCACACAACATCGTACACACTGAACATTTTGCTAAGCTTTACTCATATCTTAGCTGTTGACGTTCGTGATCTTCATCTTCATCCTCATCATCCGCAGTCCGCCTCAGCTTCTATTTTTTAGTCACAAAGCAGAAATTTTGTAAGATTTTCTTCGCTTTGGTTTTGCCTTATGCGGAGCTAAAATTGAGAAATCCGAAAACCGAAGCAGGAAGTCAAAAGTCAAGGTAAAGGAAAGAGGAATGAAAGCCGTCAACTCCAAAAGAAAATTGTCTGTAAAATACAAAACGTCACTACTGGAATCCCAAATCCGAAATCAGGGAATCTGTGGAATTTTTTTTTTTTTTTAGCTTCAACTGTGATTTCACTTGACACGACACATGACGACCGATTTCCAAACGTCCCGCTTCTGTTTTGAACGTTTTTTTGTCAATTCAGTATGATTCTCTCTACACTCAACTCCAGAAGAATAGAAAGAAAAGAAAATTCACATCTTCACAAATCTCAATCTCAAATCAACCTGTCAATATCAGTAGTTTTATTAATTAAAAATGACATTTAATATAAAAATAAAGAAATCATCACCTTGAAAATCATATGGTTTTGTGCAGTTGTGAACTGAAAACAAGCCCGTATATAATCTTGAGCACCATCAAATGCCTTGAATGAGACGAAAAAAAAACAAAATCCGGAATGGAATTATTGGAATAGGGAAATACTGAAATAGAGACAGACAGAGTTTTTTTTTGTATGCACAAAATGATCGTTGGGAGTTTGAGCGGATAGGAAAAGCCCGATAAAAATGTAGTGTTGACTGGCATGCCGGTAGAAAAACACCCGTAATTTGGTGACGGTTTGAGTGTGTGCGAGTTGGACGCGAAGGTTCATAGCTAAGAGTAAAACAGAGAGAGAATAATATCAACGAGCCATGTAGTAGTAGTAGTAGAAATAGTATTAGAGTTCTGTGTGTGAGACCAATACCTATCCAGTGTGTGTGTATCTGTGTCTGTACGTTTGTACGTATGTATTTTGGTGTGTATCCGATGGATGAAACAAGATGATGATGTAAGTATATTGTAGAAAATAGTATAGTGAGAATTGTGTGTGAGTGTGAGGGAGACTTTTGGCTCGTTCTTGCTTCTTTTTCCTTCCTTTTCCTTATAACTTATAGTGGATATGCTGTACAGCTGAGTGAGAGAGAGACTCCCCTCTGATGATTCTCGTTCGTATATTATGTGTATGTGTGTAGTGTGTATGTGTGCGGCCTCCGTCTTGTTATACACTCTGTGTGTGAACTGTGAAGGCACAAGGAAAAGCAGTGCGAGAGCGAGTGTGTGTAGTTTGTAGTTTGTAGTAGTAGAGGGAAAAGGGTATAGCCGTCCTGTTACTGTTGCTCTACTAGTTTTCTACTTCAGTCTAGGACTGACTTCCGAGTGGATAGCGACAGGAATTTTCGCTCCCGGAGATTCACGTTTCACGTTTTTTCCAGCCAGCCAACCAACCAAATCAACCAAAAAGTGTGTGGTGTCTTCGTCAGTGTTCCACACACATTTGTCATTCACTACATTATTTCTCCGTCAAAAAGTATATAGTATATAGTCAATTCACGGAGTCAGTTTGTTAAAGTGTGCGAGTGAAGAATAAGTAGGAGAGAGAAAAATCAGTATTAGTGTCATTTTTCAGATCCATTGGGAATTTGAACTTGAGAGGAAATTTACATTTGATTTAGGTCCTGTGATTTTATTACATATATACCTACAAAGGACATTTTTGCACATTTGTCGTTGTGTCATTTGTCGTCGTCATCATCTGTGGAAAAAGTGGTTGTTTTGTCTATAGTTGAAATCATTTGAGGTAATCGTGATTCGTCAAGTTACTTTTTTTTCTGCAGTGTGAATTAAATAAAAAAAAAACCGGATTCGCAAGTTGAAATTAAGTGTTTTTGTGTATTTTTAAGATATGTGATTTTTTCCAACAAAAAAAAATCTGCTCATTTTTGGAAGTAAAAAAAAAAGTTGGATATTGTGATTGTGAATATTCTACTTTGTACTGGATAAATCAAAATTGGAACTTTTATATGTGGTGAGTGAATACAATTTTTATGCGGATATCCCCCAAAAACCCAAGTCTCAAGTCATACCAATTAAAAAATACAAAATTTACAACTATTTATCAGTGAATTATCTGGACACGGAATATTATTACAAATCTTGTAATAGCTATTACAGAGTCTCAAGCGGTGGTCAATAATTTTTTCAATTTTAGGAAGGTTTCTGAAAACTCAAAATGCTACAAATAGTTTTTGTCTTTGCAAATAAATTTGAGAAGATTTTGACAAAAGTGGATTTAGTTGCGTCATTTCGGATTTGAGTAGTGGATTTTCTTGTAGTTTTTGTGATTTGTATTTGGTTCGCCGTACGCTGTCAAAGAAATGTTTTCCATCAAAATTTAATTGTGCGCAGTTATCTGTTGGAATTCAAAGAATTCCAATTTCTTACTCTCCTGTTATTTCCCCATCCTCAGAAAATCAAAATCAAACTTGAATATATGAGTGATGGAAATTTTGTTCAAAGTTGAAACATGCGGATTTGATATGCGGATTTGATATGAAATTTCAAATTTGCGAGTTTGCGAAAATGAAAACATTCCTCGTCGACAAAAATTCTTGCAACAGCAAGTTGTTTATTATCAGCTCAATGTACATACATTTACTAGAATGAGGATATTCTCTAATACTTCAATTTGCGTTTGCCATTGGGTTGTTTTATATGTGCTTGTAACGTAAATGTTTGGGTCTGTATTTTATCTAGTTGTTGGTTTCCTCCTTTGAATTCCTGGCTTGACTCTTAATTTCCAATAAAGTGAAACTATTACCTCGAGCTCGTGGGTTAGAATTGAGGATTCTTAATCTTCGCACATTCTTACACTCTAGTCGACTATTATACAGACGAACCGAACCGTCTGTATGTGTAGACAAACTAGGGAATAATTCCTCATGTAAAAGAATAAGAGGAATTTCGAAGGGAATGGCACAAATGGTAGAATCCTTTTCTCTTCTCCTCCCTCTCTCTTTCACTCACTCGCACACACTTTATGTGCCTTTTAATTTCTCTCAATTCAAGCCTTTCCTCCACCAAGTCCTTTCTCTCGTCATCCCCAGTTTTCACTCTCCTCACCATTCAACATTTAAGCAGGGACTGAGTTGAGTTGAGTTGAGTTGACGTATGCAAATATTTAGACTGTTTTCCTTTGCAGTAGAACTGTAGACAAAAACCGCCGCGAGAGAAACTTTAATCACACTAATTCCAAATTTATTTATTCAGAGCTCACCAGAGACAAGAGACACTGCACATTTCCACTGTTCAGTTGTTCCTCAGACAAAAAAAAAACAACGTGGAGCTGAGATAGCAATAGAAATGCAGTGTCGACAGTGGTAAATTTTAAGTCTACAAACAAACCATGTTTGCTATAGTTGGAAATTACGGAAAGGTACAGGATGACGACTAAATTAGAGAAATCAAAAAGTTTACAGACGTGTCAAAAATAATTAAATGACATCTCATTTCCAATGTAATCACAATTAAAGTTGAGAGATTAAACATGTCCGAGTTTTATTACTAAGATAGACAAAAAAGAACAGTAGAAAAAAAACAATGACATCAACGCGCTTGTATCAAATTCAATTTTAATGAAAAATAATGGGAGATGACTAAGCGATTTCTTGGAGTGTTGTTTTGTTGTATCAAATATATGAGGAGAGGAAGAGAATGAGAGATGAATTACGCATATAATTTGATATGAAATGAAAGGACAAACAGTCCAATTACAAATTAATGTGATCGTGTCAGGTCCACTCGAGCCGCTGTCACACTCATTTGGAGACAATATCAAATTTACAACGTTAAAATAAGCAAAAAACACACTTGAACGCTCGTCGCCCTGTCTTGACGAATGATGAAAAAACAAGGAGTTACTTAATTGTTGTTACATAATTCCTCATATTTCATCTTTCTCTTTGAACTCTGTTCTCTGTACGTATACAATTGCATAATAAAAACAACCGAATAATAAAATAACAAATATCACGTTGACATCAAAGAACAGACCCCACGTGTGCCTCTTTACTCTTTAAATTAACATGAACATTAAAAGAAATGTCACATTTCAAATGTGGATGGTAAAGAAATAAGTATAGTTAGAACTCTTTACATTTCTTCCCTCAAATGCCACACAAATACAAATACTCTCCACGCGTATTTGTCTTACATTTGTCATGAAATAAATATTTGATATATTTCTACACTTGTGGTAGTTATCTTACTTTTGACTGCATATCCATCGCCATATTTCTAAATAAATAACGAAATGAATATGTACCGACACCCACACACAGAACACAGATATTCTGGTACAAACAGGAATCGATACTGTCAAGTTTCAAATTCCCTTTTTTTAAAAAACGTCTCGCTCTTCTTTTGAGTCATGAGCAAGATAAAGAAAAACACCAGAAAAATAATGATAAGACGCTCCTTTGGAGTGGTCAAATGTCGGTCTAAAATCTGTAGACTCCATAATTTGTTCATTTACAAAAAATTGATGTTCAAGTTAAAACGCATTAAAACAGCGATGGAAATCCAATCCTGGTTGAGAAATTGAATCATTGAACATTGAGCTTAGGAAATCCAAATCCAAACTCTGTGCGTAATAAATTACATGATTGAGTCCAGAGTCCCTTCTAATTACAAATATATGAAGGATCATTGTTATAGTTTCCGCGGGTTTCGCCACTATCTCTTTCTCTCTCTCTCTTTCTCTCTCCCTTTCTCTCTCTCTCTGTACATAGAATTCCATTTCATTGGACTTAATTGTAAACGTCCGCATTAAATATATCATCAGGATGACGACATAGAACGACGACGTTCATGTGTACGTTGAAATTTCATAATATACCGATCCCGCATGGATGTTTGCAGGCAGAGAGCAGAGAACCTCGTAGATGTAGATTGTGTCGTCGTTGTCGTCGTCCAAGTCCTAGCCGTAGTATTCCACGGCGATGGAATGGAACTAATGTCGACCCATTAAAAGGATAATAATGAGTAGGACAATACTTGATGGCGACAATGCAATCCAGTACAAAAGATAGTCAACAGTGGCAAAAAGACGTACAATTCACATTTGCACAGACACACACACACACACACACAATCACACTCACTCTCTTACATATTGCATGCATTCGTGGAGAACTAAAGACTGCAGTGACAGCGCATCTTAGCGACAGTGACAATCCTTGTAGTGTACATACTGCAGATGCTCTCGTCCAATCTGTCGTTCTCACTTTCCCTATTTAACCGGCTCTTCCTCGTTTCTCTCTCTCTCTCACTCTTTGTATGCACACTAATTCCCTTATAATACGGAGAGAGACACTGTGTGAGGGATCTCCCATGGAAATATCTGTAGTCATAACCCTTTGGAGATAGTCATTAGCTGCGTTCCAAAGTATTGTATGTGAAATAGGAGAAACGAGTCACCTATCCAATTGAACCATCTTTCGTATGTGTTTAGTGTTTGATAATCAAATATATTAAATTTTAGACACACACACACATCGTATATACATGCTGATGCACTTTCGTTAGATTTAGACGCAGATTCCGAGTGTGTGTGTGTGTGTGTGTGAGGAGGCTTAGACTTTAGAGGAAGCGAGAAGTTTGGCGAGCGACTTTGGGGATGGGAGACTCAGACTTGGAAGGGAAATAGATAAATGAATGGATTAAAGCTATTCATCTGAGCATTATAAATTTATGTGTGACTAACTAGGTATGAAATATTAATGTGCTCTTCCCCATTCCCATTCTCATATTGCTAATTCTAGCTTGCCCCAAATTCAACGTCCGATCTCCCGACTGTTTAGACTTTATTGTTTTCCAAGTTTACGGGCAGACGAAGAGAGAGAGAGAGATAGAAATGGAGAGTGTTTGTGTGAGAGAGAGGGAGAGAGAGGGAATTTAGACTGGCTGTTTCATATGTTTTTGTTCGACTGTCGTTTCTCAAACGTGAACTGTGTATATAGCCGAGGAACGAAACAAAAGGCAAAGTGAAAATCCTTTAGTTTAACTCCAAACTTTGAATTTAGCTAATTTCGTAAAAAGTCTAGAGGGAATTTGAGGACGAATCGGTGACTCGGTATATGAGAAGAAACCTTTTACCACAGTAATTCACCCAAGCTGTCAAGTGACTGTCGCCACAATCAAACTACACCACTAACTACGTTTTAATGGCCGCCTATCGATTTGCACTGATATCCTGGATGATGATTTTGAATGACAGATATTCCTCCACAAAATGGTCAAAAAAACAAAAAAGCTCAAAATTTCCTTTTGAAGAATTGACATGGGAGTAATGCAAATGGAGTTTGTGTCATTTTTTTGAGTCAATTGAATGTGCAACTTTAAATATGATTTTAATTTAGTCTTTAGTGCATACTCATTGAGCTCATTCAGTGCGTTGTTTCTCGTTCATGAGCTCTTCCCAGAGATTAATGAGGAAAATATTAACAACAAGAGGAATTGGAAGCGATTCACTTTAATTTTAATTTTCATGTACAGATAATTCCCTCCAAATCCTTCCTATATTCTGGCTCTGAATGAAATTTAAAATGAAAAAAAAAACTTAGTCATGAAATATCGTACATAAATAAATGAATAATATTTTAATACGTTGTGGTCTTATCAAAAAGAAGACATGAGAAACACACTGACAGACAGAGGAGAGGAGTTAAAATTCCGTATAGAATAGATACAGGACAGATTTAAAATATCTTGAAGCTCAATCAGTTACTTACATAGTGTTTCTCACTCATAAGGTCCTTGGATTGAAATATCAGTACGGAAATGTGTACAAGTTGAGTCAGTGGCTGGGATTCAATGTTGAGACAAGCTCCGCTCTTTAGGGAAACGAATTTCACTCGGAAGTGTTGTGCTCAAGAGCATAAGCCTAGGATTACGTTGATTGATTCGTGGCGATAAAATGATTTCGATCGTCTCTCTTTCTCTCCTTCTCTCTCTCTCTCTCCATTTCCCACTCATACACGCATATTCTCTCATACCGCTCTCTGTCTCTCCTTCATTCAAGTTGAAGTTCCAGTTCTCATTTCAGCCCTCAATTTCTATATATCTCTCTTCAGTCTTCCATCTGAATTCTGCAATCTAGACTCAATCTCTGTACATGTAATATGTAATACAATGTACTACAGACTACAGGTACATTTCCCTCTCTTTTTTCCATTTCTTCTTGCCCTTTGAAATACCTTTACTTTGCCATCCCCAGTTTTTTTCCTGCCATTTCTTTGGCTTGGCTTGTCACTATGTTAATATGAATATGATTCTGATTGTGATTGTGAGAGTGTGGTGTAGAGTGCGGGATATGACAAGCCTCAGGGAAACGTTTGAGGATATTTCTATCAGTTGCCATCGCACTATCAGTTGACAGCATATTGAAGCCTGGATGACAAAATATTTCGACCTAAAAAGCACAAAAGCCTATTATCTCTCCATGTACGTACGGTACGTTGTACTGTATCGTACATACGATACTACATACATATCGTACGATACTCTCTCTTGTACTGGCATATCTATTCCCCTTATTCATATTCATATTCAATTTTGGCCACGCTCGCATATGCAAAGATGAATTACCGTATTCAAATTTCATATGTTGCATTGCCTGCCTACAGTCTACAGTTGTTACGTCAACGACTCAACTACTTACAGCCAAATACACACACACGCACACACACACACACAGTAACACAGAGGGGCTCACAGTGAGATGTATGTAAATCCTGTACACAAATGATTTCCCTTTATCTTTGAACATGGCATTATCACGTACATACAAATGACATTTTGTCAATTCATTTTACTGATACTTGGTTTTACAGATACTTCTTTACTTTTCTGTTCTCTGTTCTGTTCTGGTGGTTGTAGTGGTAGGTAAAAGACTGGAGACTTGTTTCATTTCTTAAGAAGAAGAAGAAGAAGAGAGAGAGAGAGAGTCCCCTCCTGACTCTTACATAGGAGTTTAAGAGTATAGTGTATGTGTATATTGTGTATGTGTGTGTTGTTATGTTATATTGGATTTTCCTCTGGTCTTTTGTCACTTTGTCACAGCTTAGTATTACCAAAGATAACGAAGGAAGGTGGGTTCATTCTTTTGGAACCAAGACGCGTATTATATTATATTATGGATTGTGTGTTGTGGGTTTTTTTTCGTCTCTCTTTTGGATTGGCTTGGTTTGGTTCGAATTCGAATATTAATATACGATATGTGGAATATTATGTATCGTATTGTATGTACATGGACATACTGTTGGCTCTCCGTGTTAGTGTTATACATTTGTCAATTATGAAAATTTGAAGGATGAGGCCAACGTGAATGGCTCAGGGAATTCGAATACAAATTCTTAGGTACCGTATTTCTTGTACTTTTCTGCTTCTCTATACTCCTACAACGTTACACAAAAATACTTGAATGGAAATTCAATATTCAATTAACATGTGACAGTTTCCCTTCTTTCCCTCCAAATAACCTACAGAAAATCCGTAGACAGTTCAAACTTGGAAATGATCAATTCATTACATTAGGAAAAGGTAAAGGAAGGAGGATTTGACATAGGAAATTCTAAAGACCTCAAAAATCTATGTACTATAAAGAAAAACACGAGATCGATTCTCAGTTTGATTTGTAGTTTGTATTACTCGCCAACTCGCAAGTTTACAATATCAAATTTAATTGTTTGTTTGCCTGGTTGGTTTTCATTTATTTGGTTTTGGGTTGTTTTTGCGTCTTACAGTCTTACTCTTATCGTTAGTGTGAAAACCTATATAGGCGTCATATTCCTGTTGTGGAATAAAAAGATTGAAAACGTGACGTATCTAAGATTCACAGCTGAAAGATAAAAGATAGAACGTAAATGTGTGAAGCTAAAGAGACAAAAGAAATGATTTGTTTTGTTTTGTTTTTTTTTGGTAAATACTTATTATGAAAGGAAAATATGTATTTCTAGTGGTTTTTGTGGTGAGTTCAGTTGAAATTGTTTATGGTTGTGTTGGGATTTTGTCAAATTGTAAGTCGTAAGTCGTCAGAGGAATTCCAATCTAAAATTTATACAGGCAACTAAACTAACTGTAGATTAAATAATTTGAAAATCCTCAAGCACAACAACAGTACATATGTATCGTACATCTGCACATTTCACATTACAGTAAACTAAAACAACAACACGTGTGATAATGTTTTGTTTAGTCTTAGGTAAATTATGCGATCCCACACTCCCCAATTTGTCTTTCTCATAAATCCACTGCTCTACACTAATTATTTTAATTCACACGAAATCGTCCATTAGATTCCCGTTCAGTGGTTTCCAACTAATTATTTCCCCCTCAAAAACTCCAGCTCCCAAGTTCACCATTCACCACCATTACGAATCTTGATTGCATTTTTTTCCCTATTGTATTTGTATTTGTATTTATGTTTGTTGAGAATTTGGATTTTTGTATATATATGTACAGATACAAATTGTCAAATTGACTTTGGATCCCCCACACACAAGTTTAATTTCCTTGTTATAGTCGCTGAGCGTCCAATTCTAATATTTTTTTTATCGTATGGGGACTTTTGTATCGTATCGTTATATATCGTAGTTGTAATCCTAATCGTATTTTGTACAGTTAGACTTGCAATTGAACAACACTCCACTCAAGAAAAAAAACCTTTACAGTATGTTCGAGGGGGAACACAACTTTTTTTGTAGTGAGACTTGAGACGGGGACGGGGTTTCTTTTTTTTCGGGGTAACTCTTCTTTGACCGTGACAGGAGTGAGAGAAAGAGAGAGAGAGAAAGAGTTCAATAATTTATTGGAGTGTCTTTGAAAATTCGCGTGTGTTTTGTGGATTTCAGGTCTGATGGTCGTTTCAGTAGTTGGTGTCGTCTTCTTCCTTGTCGTTCCTTGTCCTCATCGTCCCATCTCATTCAGCAATGGGGAAATAAAGCACAGCGAACACACATAGTTATAGTTTGAATATAACTAGCAGAACGAGGAAGAGAGAGAGAGAGCCAACTCAAAAGAAGAAGAACTGATTGATCGATTGGAAACCAGGGAATTGACCAGTAATGGAATACTCCTTCCAAGTGACAAAGACCTTTTAGCCGTGAGTTCCAGTTCCATAGAGAGAGAGAAGAAGTGGAAGAGGAAAAAGAAGAAGAAGAAAAAGAAGAACCAGACGAAAAAAAAAGGATTGAAGCAGTAAAATTTTCTTCCCCCCATTCTCATCTTCTTCTGTCACCCGAGTCCATCGTTCCAATCTGTCAAGTGAATTCATTCAGTTTCAGTGTCGGTTTCAGCTCCAGCTTCAATTTGAGTCTCCGTCTCTCAGTGAAAACTGTTGGAGAGAGAGAGAGCAAAAGAGAGAGAGAGAGAGTGAGAGAGACAGGAAGACTTGGGTGAATAGATCCAATTTGACACTGCACCTTCGATCAAAACCAAACTCGATCGTACACACATGTGAGACTCTGTGGAAACTGACACTCCAGCCGTACAATTCCATGTCCCAACTATCATTCTCATTTTTTTCCAGTTAAATATAAAAGTCGCTGGACTAAGAATCTAAAATCTGCACTCATTCGTTCATTTGTTTAAGTGTGTCAATTAATTTAATTTTAATCGTTTTCTCAGTTTTCCCTGTGATTCTCAAGGATTCAAAATTGGATAATACTTGAATAATAATAAAAAATTAAAGTGACGAAAATAGAACGTTGGAGCTTGGAGTGTGTAATAACAACAGTTGAGATTCCTCCAGTTTCCAATATATTTCAAGTGTAAGATAAGGAGACGACAGAGCATTCAAGAAAATCCTTATTATGAGTCAAAGAGGATGAAGCTTTAAGTATTTGGGAGAGACATAAGAGCTGCTGAGTGGAAGAGAGAGAAAGAAAGAAAAGAGTTGACATATAAAAAACTGCTGATAAATTTGAAGGCCATTTGTTCTGTTCTCTTTTTCCAGCCAGCGAGAGCGAGCGCCGAAACCACAGCCAAGTATAAAAAAAAGCAGCAGAAGCATCGGAATCATTGAAATCTGAGAATTTTCCAACAAATACAAGGAAGAAAAAAAAGGACTTGGTGTGTGGTTCCATTTTGCTCTCTCCCTACACACACAAAACTCCCAAACTCTTTTTACTCAACTTAAAAACTTCAACTCAAGAAAGTGTCGGCTTACTTTCACCCATAAATTTTGTAACCATTATAACACTTGAAAGACCTTCAATTACCGATTCAATTCCCTCAAGCTCAAGTGTGTACACGTACAAGGAAAAATTCAAGAGATCCCTTCAACCGTCTAAAATAACAATAATTTACAATTTAAAAAACAATTTTTCCCCCTTTCAATCCCTCTCCATAAATATCCTCAGTCTCTCTCACATGACAGCTTGTTACTGTTCCTCTTTAGAATTTTCAGTGACAACATTTATTTAATTTATTTATTAGACCCCCGCCCCCCTCCCCACACAACTGTGATTTAGAAATAAAAAGTCTAGTGAAGTGTACCCGGAAATGAGCCAGCCCACATTACGATATTATATATTATTTAAATCCCTTCCCTGATTTGTGGTGAAGAATTAAAGTGATTCGGAATCAGGGAAAAAGCCAAAGATGTACAATGAAAATCGTTTAAACCTCTTGTAGTTCTCTCATAGTTTGTACAATAACAATAAAAAGTTTGTTGTGTGAATTCCTGTGGTTGTATTTATATGTAGTAAGAAAATCGGATAGTTATAAATTTAAAAGTGATTCGTCAGCTGCTTTGCGTCCAATTCCAATTCCCATTCCAATGTGTGAAACATCGACAATCCCATTTCCATTACATTAGTACAGGGAAGGGAAAAATAATCCCGACAAATAAGTTGTGTAACAACAAAAAAAAAATATTCTTTAGTTTGAAAAGTGTGCTCGAAAAAAGTAGCTGAAGAAGAAGAAGAAGAGGAGGAGGGAAAGTCGGTGGTGCGGCGGTAGTGTCAAACAAAAATAGACGAAGGAAAAAATGTTGATGTTGTTGGGTTTGAATCCTCACTGTCGAGTGAGATTCGAATTCAAATTTGGATTTGAAATGAAAAGGAAAAGAATGTTTTGTGGGGATTTCTCTACATTTCTTCTACTTGTAGTTCTCAGTGTGGTGGTGATGTCACCCACCTCCATCTCCGCCAAAATCCAGGAGCATCAAGAAAGTAAGTTTGTATACAATTTTCTCTAGCGTCTGTTGTGTTACGTTCTGTTATTTTCCCATCTAGCATAAGTTACGATGTAGAAACTGGAAGGAAAAAGAAGAAAACTCGCCCAGAGTTTTCCGTACACATACTTTCTGTTTTCCTTCGTTTTTTTTCTTTCCTCGTAGTTTTTCTCCAGTTTGTGTAGCACGTTCTCATGATGTTCATAGTAAAAAAAAAAGTGTGTAGGAGGAGGAAAAGAGAGTAAAAGTATAAAGTAAACTGCACTGTACGCGCCGTGATCCTGAACTTTAACTCAAGTTTATTAGCAACAGAGAAAAAGAGAGTGAGGAAAAGAGAAGCGCCTGCCTCTCCCCCGTCAAAAACTATCGTTGCAAAAAGCCACAAAGCAAAAAGCAAAAGACGGAGTTAGAAAATCAAGAGTTAGTCTTAGAAAAGAAGAGAAAAAGTTTCTTTTTCTTGTGTAGATCCGCTTTCGTATTTGTAAAGGCTACAGCCCGACTTTTTGTACATTGATGAGGCAAGTCTGGGCATAAAAATAAATTGCGATAACTTTCCCTCTTTGATTTAAATCTCTTTAAACGTTAATTGAACAAAGTCAAGTTGATTTCTTTAATTTTGCTTCAATTTGAAGATTTGAAGTGTCAAAAAAGCCCGAGAAAATGGGGTTGGACAAATGTGCCCTGATGAGATTGAGCCTGGGTCTACCTTATTTTTTAGAATAAATAGCCGACGGTAGAGAAACCAAGGACCAAAGCCAAAGAGAATGCAACAGCAGCATACATATAGTATAGAATAACAGGGAAAAACTACAAACCGTAACTGAATCTACATTCTTATTCGATAGCTGACATTTTCTCGCACTCTCTCTCTTTGGTTTGTACTGATCTAAGATGGATGAAAACAGAAGAAAGACATAAAGACGGGAAAGGCGAAGCCATAACAAAAGTCTACACAGAGCAACGCACAAAGTCAAAGTACGAAACGGCAGCAGATATCTGTGGAAATTTGGGCAGATTTTGAGCTCCATTCTTTTTTGCTCACTCGATGCTCCAACAACGTTAAGACGAAGACGACTTGTCTGTTGTTGGAGACGGTGACTTTGACTTTGACTGCGGTTTTAATTCTATCGCTCTTCTCTCTCTTTCTCTTCACTATGAATTCTACATGGTTTTCCTGCACACATACAGTGAGGACGACATATACAAAAGGTTTACACAGCTACACAAAGTCAAAGTCAAAGTCAGTATTACTATTTTCATTTTGGAAGGAAAAGCTTGAGAGAAGAGAGACTCTGTTACAGCCGTGTAATAGGAAATGTAAAGTTTTGTTTCGTTTCGTTTATGCCTTTCTAAGTGTGAAGGCAAGACGCCTTCTTCACCAGTCCGCCTGTCAACACTTACAATTTGTCTTCCTTCTCACCTTTTTTTTCTTCTTCCATATCAGATAAATAGATTTCTTCTTGTTCTTCTTCCCTATTTCTTTTGCTCTCTCAACTTGATTTGGGTTTGAGTTTCATCTTCTTTACCGCTTTACATTGGGCATTTTAGAATTTTCAAATTTGGAACGTCGAACGTTGAATTTGACTTTGACTTTGAATCCAACATCCAAAAATCCAACCCGAACTTTAACACCTGCAAGATACCGTTACATCTTTTCTTCTAGTACACACACAGGACACACACATGTATTTTAAACGAGTTGTCTGTCATCTTGATCCTGAACCCTGAGCAATATAGAGAATTTGAGTGTTGGAACAAGAAGATACTTTATTTTATGCTCCTCTAAATCGTTTCTCAATTCTCAAGTCATTACCAACGCACACACACACACACATACAGCAGCAGTGATAGTTTACACAGGGAAACTGTGAAATAACTTTTTTTGTGTATCCTTACCTGATGTGCATCAGCATATGTATGTGAATGTGTGTTTTTTTTGTGTATGTGTAGCTACACTCCAAATTCAAAGTTCAATGTTAAAGATGCCAGTTGAAGACGAAAAAAAACGGGGGAAAACACCCAGTGTAATTTTTGTTTCTATTTCCACGGCAAGATTAAACAAGGTGAGAGGAACTTGACAGCTCCTCCATTCAAAATGACTTTAACAAATAAACATTTTATGTTCTGCTAAATTGGGCTTAATGGAGCCGTTTCATTTACGAGTTTTTACCTCCCGCCTAAACTTCTCCACTCCGACTCCCAAAACTTATATACTTCTTGAGAAATCCTCCATACTTTTTCATCTTATTTTTTTTTGTCTTCCATACCGCTCCAGGATATTTTTCAATTTTCATTTCATTCAACTTTTGAGAGAGCAGGAAAAATTCTTTGGAGAAAAAATAAATACTTGTGGTTATCATAACATGATTTTGTAAATGTAGCTTTTCTATTGATTTTGATTTTCAGATTTCATATAATGTACCGATTTAGAGTTGTTTCAATAATGAGAAAAACATATATGTATATAGAATTCAGTTCTTCCTTATTTTTTTAGGTTTTCCACATTTTCAATGTTTTTACATGTTATGAAAAGCATACGCAAGTAAAAATGTGGAAAGCAATATAGGAAAAGAGAGAGAAAACTTTAAAAGTCAAAGTTGAAGCTGAATGTAAATAAAGAAAAAATGAATGTAAATAGGAGAAAAAATGGTTCAAATTGAAGCTCAAAAGTCTCAATCGTTGAATGTTCCAAATTCCTCAACTCTTTCACATCTCACATTTCACATATATATAGAATTCTCATTTCCTTTGATTCAATTTGCAAATTCAGCAAAAAAAAAAAAAAAGGCAATGAGAGGCTTTTTGGTCCTTGTACGTTTACTTCATTTCTCGTTCGCATTTGTACTCGTTATCCTATTTTTTTTTAATTTAGCTGGGAAGGAAAGAGCACTTGTCAGTTTTACAGTTCATCTCGGATTTGCTCGTCTCTTTAAACGTGCATAAAACGAATGTCCATGTGAATGTTTGAGAAGCTCAGAGATTTTTCTCGCTCTCTTTCTTTCTCTTTCTCTCTCTCCCTTGCTATGCTGTAATGTAAATGTGAATGTAATAAAATAGGACGGAAGAAGAAGGTAACGTTGAGAAAGTAAAAGAAGATTTTACTTATCTATGGAGAGATATTCGTATGCAAGATAAAGATAGAATTCCATTACTTTTTCTGTGTGTACAGATGTGCATGTGTATTCATTATGCATTAACATAACTACACTCCCAATGACTCGTCTTTTCTTCTTCTTTTTCGTCTTCTATCTCTGTACTTCTTGGTCCATCCAAGTTTGTGAGCTTCCTCATTCCATCCATACAGATACAAATGTACGTACGTACGCACTGTAGACAACTATCACTTTAATCCCCTTTTTCTTCGTCTTCTTCATTTCTGCTCCTGCTCCTGTCTTGTGTATTTAGACACTGTGAATTTCGCATCTTGGTATGTTTTCTATTCGCTACATACGCCAATACACACACACACAGTCGTCGTTTTCAGTTCTACTTCTACTTCTACCAGTCACAACGATCAACTCGGAATCGTAAAAGGAAGCCAGGCAGTTTATTCTGAGAGAGCAGAGAGAGAGAGAGAAACGAAAGGGAAAAGGGAAAAAGGAAAACGAAACGAGAATTGCCTTCCATTCTTTCCGTCGAGTGTACAAATACTTGGGAATCATCCGATTAGACGGATTATATGCACTTATTATGCATACGGTAATGCGGCAACGGAACATCCTTCCGATTCCTCAACAGTAAAGTGCTCAACTCCGAATACTTTTACTTTTTTCTTTTATATATGTATACTTTATACTTTAGCTCCTCTCCCAGCTCTCCAACTTGACTCAAGTCTGAATTTTGAATTCGGAATTCTGAGAGTCGCAAGGAGATTGGGATGTGAAAAGAGAATCGTCTAGTATGGATGGACGGGCATACTCCACACAGTCTCAGTATGTATAAACATTCAGTTGTGGAGTTATAAGTTATACGAATGAATCAAGTGATTCAATGAGCTCGTTTTTTCCTTCCCAGAAAATGAATCCTGCCTCTCTGACGACGACTCTGTCTACTGCCTATTGACTACCTCCTTGCAAATTGACTATCTGTATACAGATACATGAAACTGATGGGATGGATTCAATAATGTGATGAGCATCAAATTTACTCGACTCTCTAAATTGATATATAAAGATGTAAAAAAAAAATGCTTTCCCTCCAGTTCCCAGAGAACTTTGTATTTTATACAGATATCAACTCCACACACAAAAAAGAGGGAGGAAAAACTTTGCACATAGTTATCGTACAGTATGCTGGCAAATACAGTCCCGGAAACTGCAACTGAAACGAAATCCGAATTCCAAAATCAATCCATTTAGAAGGGAAAGTGAAAGTGAAAGGAAAGGAAAATCTAAGGGAAAAGACGAGAATCTTTAATGAAAGAGTTTTGTAGAGTAAAGTCGTCACAGTGTTGTATCTGAATTATATTACTAAAGATATTTCCTTCCTACTTTGAAATTCCAAGTATATGTATATAATTCTACTTTTTGAATCCAAATCCATCTGAAGTTGAACGTTGCCCTGGGACTTTTGGATTTATATCTGGAATTATATTATATATTTTAAGGTTCTATTTTTATAGAGTCTCTCGAGAAGAGTCTAGACGGGTTTTGCACATCTTCCGATTGAGATTGACGGTGCTCTGTAGGGCATGAGGAAACGGAAAGAAGTTAATACATTGAATTTCATGGAAGGGAAAAACGAAAAAGAAGAAGAAGAGTTGTCACTTGTCACTATTTGATATATTAAATAAATGAACGACCAAGACCGACTCGCTTCAACTCAACAATTTGAGAGAGAGAGAGAGAGACAGAGGGAGAGAGAGAGAAGGGAGAGAGAGAGTGAGTTTCACTTAATGTGCTGCATTAGAAATGTCAATCATTATGCATTTACACGTCCCCGTGAATTTTTATACTGCTGTGCACCTCTCTCTCTCTCTCTCTCGTGGATGAGACAAGGGAAAATATGTAGAAGAGAGAGAGAGAGCGCTTTGAGTTATTTAAGAGGGACCTGCATGATGTTACTTTGCTTTGGGTTTAGAATTATTTGAATTTGTCACGATACAGATTGGACCGTGTCCCGACATTCCCAAGTATTGTATAACCTAGGTTGAAAGTATAGTTGGAACAATCCATGGCACGCGCATTCAGACCATGTTGGTTTGTAATTATGTACTATGAAATAAAATGAAATTTGAAGCCGAACACATACAGACACAGATACACTGGGGTTGTGGTGTGTGCAGTGTGTACACAGACAATTTTCCACAACAAGGGAAATGTAGAGCAAAAAAGCGAATTTTATGATCCCTATATGTATGTAGTTTTGTTTCTGGTTTCTGTATGGAACATTTCTCTACACAGATACGCAGAATAAATACGGGGGAATTTGAAGATGTCTATATGATGACTGACTGACTGACGAGAGTTTGAATTTGGGATTCACAACTCAGAATTGAGATTTTGGCAATCAAATCTGCGTACATGTACGGATTTATCTGTTTTTTTCTATTGACATACGGTTAAAAAAGTTTTGAAGCAGGGGGGATACAATAAGAATAAGACAAGAAGAATGAGAATGAGAATGAGGAAAGAAGAAAGGAATGCATTCTTTTCTCAATGTATACAGATATGTACATGGTTCCGTTGTTTGGTTTAGAGGAGAAGTCAAAAAGTCTGTAGACGATACACAATAGAATTTCCATGGATGTGTGCCTCTGTGCGTGTGTGTCTGTGTGTGTGTGTGTGTGTGTGTGTGTGTGTGTGTGTGTCTGTGTGTGTGTGTGTGTATGTACTGTGTAGAACTATGGCCAAAGGATTTCTTTTCCTCCTCCTTGTTGGTTCTCTCGCGTTGTCTTCGGATTTGGATTTCTCCAAGGAATTGAGTTGAGTTTTTAACATGCATTCGTGAGGTTGAGGTTTGCGGTTGGAATTGGCATGTTCTCGTCTCCTCTTCTTCTTCGTCTTCTTCTTCTTCGTCTTCTTCTATTACAAACAAAACTAAAGAACATGTTTCCATTTGTCGTGCTTTGAATTCCTCTCTGGACTTTTTTCTCTGTATTTTCCTCTTCCTCACAAGACAAAATCACACACAACTCACACAATTTGCAACTATTCAGAAATTCAAACAAGGAGAATGAGATATTTGAGCTTCAAAAATAACAAATAACAAATTGTCAGGTTTTTTTCTTATCTCCCTCTGTGATTGTCACAGGGAATTCCTTCATTATCATTTTCAACATGTTGGAGACGTCTTCAAACAATACATACTCTCACATTCTACAGATAATTTCCCTCTGTTCTCACTCTCAAACCCTGATTCCTCCGAAGACTACACATGTACATTTGTAAACTTTTGGTTTTTACACGAGAAATCTGAATTGGTAATTTGATCGGAATAAATTACAAATGTTAATTGACTATTTCAATATTGACTTTCCTCTCCAACTCAACTGTTCTCTAACAAATTTTACATTATAATAACTTTAATAGACTTAAATCGTTAAGTTTTGCACACACACACACACACACACACACACACACAAAAACACACAAACACACAAACACACACACACACATTCATATCTTTATGTACACAAAAAAAACTTTCAAAAAAAGATAAAGCAGAGCTCAACATCACTGTACAATTGTGCATAGATAAAAAAAAGCAATACACATTTAACATTTCTCCCTCAAGTTTGGAGCCTGGAAAGACGGAAGGAGAAAAAAGTTTTTAATTACCAAGTTAAAATGAAACTGAAAATGAGTTTTAATAGGATTCCCAGTGGAAAGCCCAAAAGGAAGCCAGTTTATTATTATTACTATCTGGACAGATAGACATTGCATTCAAGTCATATAGGGGAATACAATCAAGCACAGATACATAACACACACACACACAAGGGAAAAAAGTAAAGAGTTTTCATTTGATATACTTTTTTTTTGTTTTCTTGTTGGGAACATTTTAGCCAGTTTTCCCTTGTTGGTTGTTTCCAGTCATCGTCAGACTCAGCCATTTGGTCTCTTTTGTTCTTTTGACAGTTGTGTTCTGTTACTCTCTTTCTCTCTCTCTCTTCGTCTCTATTCTATTTTCAATGACTTTTGTCCAACAGTACTCCGTCATTGCCAGATAGAAGGAAAGAGGAAAAGGAGGAAAAGTAACAAAAACCCAAACCAAAAGAGAGTCAGACTTTGAGTGTGGGAGTAGGATGAGTTTTGTATTTTGTATGTTGTATGTTGGCAAGTGAAAGAGCTCAACCGTTCGTCGACAGCCGAGTCAGAGAGAGAGAGAGAGAAGTCGACACGGGAAACATTTCACAGAAATTCTCAAATACAAACACAAACACAAAAAGATACAGCCTAATAATGAGATATCAATAGGGAATTCACATAACAGGATGGATAGTAAAGACAGAGAGAGAGAGAGAGAGAGAGATGCTTCCCTATTTTCTATATTACAGATATTCCATCTTTTATTTGGTATTTCGTGGCTCATTGCTTAATTCAGAAAAGGAAACAGTAACAGAAACAGAAGCAGAAGCTCCCGCACAAATATTTGAGATGCAAACGAAAGAGGGATGAAAGACAGACAGTTGGACAGAAAGGAGGGAAATACTATGGAAATGAAAAGAATATTTGTATTGTGTATACAGCAGAAGACAGAGAGAGGGAGAGAGAGAAAGAGAGGGAAGAGAAACCCACCGAGTTTTGTAATAATCATGAAACTTTTAATTTTCAGCAGCGAAGAACTCATTTGGGGAGAATGAAGCAGCTGGATATTCATAATTAGATTAAATCCATATTTAAACTTGACTTTGCCCGCAGAGAACTGCATTGCTTCATCAACATAATCACTTTTGTCTCCCTCCTCTCATTTTTGTTTCACTCCTCCGACTCTCAGCTCTCTTCATGTCTGTCCATGTCCGTGTCTGTTTGTTTGTTTGTGTTTGTTTGTTTGAAGGGACTTGTAATTTTAAATGGAAAATGTGGAAGTAGAAGCTCCCAGCCTCTTTTCCCCCCTTTAGACTCTTCATCTTCATCTTATTTTGTTTGTTTTAATTTAAGAATATTTAGACTCCTTTGTTATGACTAGGGGACACAGCGATGCATCTTATACTGTGGAATTCATAACCACAACTGTACTCTGTAATATAATGCCTTTTTTCGGAAAATTAATCTACATTTAAATCCTACAATTATGCCGTACAAACTGCAATTGTATAGTTGGAGTTAAAAAATAATGGCGATTTTCTTTTATTTGCTTTAACTTCCATCCACCAGCAGAGAGATGGAGAGAATTCTTTCAAAGAGATTTGGATTTTTAACATTTTATTTTTTTTCTCGCTTTTCCTGCTGGTTCAGCGTCCATTTAATTTGATTACACAAGACATTTTCTGGGATGAAAGAGACAGAGAATTTTTTTTACAGGGATTTACAATACAGAAGAACACCCTTATTTATATACGATTTATGAAAAGGCTAGACTTGAAATCTGGGAATTGGTTGAAAAGTTGAAGGGATCGAAGAAGATACAGGAAGCGGAACTGAGAACAGAAAGGGAGAGAGAGAGAGAAAGAGAGAGAGAGATTTGACGTTATCACAAAATGTATTATTACAGATATAGAAAACGCATTTGAGTGTAAACAGTAGACAGAAGTTGATGGAGCCTTTAGGAATCAGAAGGAGAGAAAAGACGGATAAAATTGTGCAGAAAGAAATTTGCGCCGGTCATGTCTGGAATCAAGACGTGAGTGACGTATAAATTTTCCTGTTCTCTCTCTTATTTTTTTTCTACCGACATTTCTCTATGGAGTTGGAGGGCTGAATATATTTGAATAGAGAGATAGAGAAAGAAAGAGAGAGAGAGAGAGAGAAAGAGAATTTACCCGTTTTGATTTCCCATATATCTTTATGGTTTGTATTTGTATATGGTTCAATCTTTGGTATTTTACTCTAGACAGGGACGCCGCACTCTACTTCATGATCTTCTCAGATTCTCATTTCATTCCACGTCTGTGTCTGTTTCTGCTTTTTCCCTGTCGAGATTCTGTATAGACAGTATAAAATTTAAAACTCACAACTTGACTAGAGGAAATAAAAATGGAAACGTTCTGCTTTGAGATTGTACATACGTACGATACGTAAACCAACTCAAAGACTAGCAAAAGCAAAAGAGGAAAAAGAGAAGGAGATTGGAAACGGGAAGGAAAGTTGTATGTGTGAGTGTGTACGTACGAATCAGTTTGAAAAGACAAGAGCAAATGCATCATGTTTGCAGGGATATTTTTTGACACATCCAAAAAAAAAATGGCTTGGAGTTTGAAATTCGGAACCACAAGGTTTCTGTGTGAGTGTATGCACGTATGTACATTGTAGAAACAGCAGCAGCAGTCAATTGTGTTGAACATAAAAATTTCCTGCACATTATGGGAATTTGTTTTACAAGGAATCTTGCATTTTAAAGTTGAAAGTTGAAATATTTGAAATTAAAAAGTTTATCCAGAATCCAAAAGCACAATATTCGATACAACAGAAAAGTAATTGGAAAGTAACTCACATGGTAAAAACAAAAAACCAGAAGCATTTTTTTTTGATGCGAGAGACTGTCAAGAGTCAAAACGGGAAAACGCACTGTATCAAGTTAAATTTAGTGAGAAATTGGATGCCGCCTGTTTGGCTACACATAGCCTTCAAAAAAAAAGCTCCAGCTTATCGATAAACAACCAACTGAACGAAGCTGGAATACACACACACACAACACACACAGAAGAAATTATTTACGATTCCCTGGAAATCTTTAAATTTTCCTCTTTTTTTCTGACTTTTCTCCATTATGAAATTTATGAACTGAAAAAAAGCAATTGTACAGATACAAAACCTTTCTTTTATTTTATTTTTATCTGTATCTTTATCGTCTGTCATTCCAATACAAAATTTCAAGTTCATTTAGCATGCTCTCTCGTAAAAAGATGATGGGTTTTTTTTTCACTTGTGTTTCCTTTGAAATCTGTATCATTTGAATTTAAAAAGATGGATTCAATTGGACATGTAAAAAGTAAAAAGTTGTTTTTCAAACACGAAACACAATATCCTCATTCCAAATGTTTTGTTTGTTGATTGAGAGTTTTTCGAGGGAAAAAGCCACCAATTTGTCTGAATGGATTCGTAAGGAAAATGAAAGTGGAAGAAATGGAGGAATGGAGAAAGAGACACAGAAAGATAACTTAAACTTGCCCTCTTGTACAGATATATATCGTATATATATTCCATTTTGAGTGGAGCTCAAACTTGCACAATTCAAAATCCAAACCGAAACGGGGAGTAAAGAGAAGGGAAGGAG
This sequence comes from Gisinianus flammeolus, assembly GCA_034699125.1. Lineage (NCBI taxonomy): Eukaryota > Metazoa > Arthropoda > Collembola > Symphypleona > Katiannidae > Gisinianus > Gisinianus flammeolus. The sequence continues at coordinate 18,267 of JAIUND010000429.1, read as the reverse complement.
CAAAAGCAAGCTAGGGAAAAAAAAGGAACGCACAAATCCTTTACTTAGTATTTGACTGTGATAAATGGCATTTCAATATTCCAGCCATTGAATCCTCAGCATTGCCTAAAGAGTTCTTCCTTCTAATACATAAAGCAATTTTCTCCTTGTTTCCGGTCTCATCCATCCATTTTCCGAATTACATTTCTATTTGATGCTCCAACAATCCTTTTTCATATTTCTCCCTCTCTCCACATTCTCTGTCCATTAATAGGACAAAAAAAAAATCAATTCAAGAGGAAATCTCTGTCATAGAATAAAACCAACCATGGAAATACTCGGAAAAAATCCAAATCAAATGCCGAATACACATCAACAACTCCAAAAAATGCGTAGCAGATGAAAACTAAAAATCAAATCAAATGTGAAAGCTGACGTTTACTAATATTAAAATTTAGTTTTGATTTGTTAATGAACCTTCTAAATGAATTAAAATCCTCACACGGTCATTTGTTTTTGGTCAAACTGAATTTGTGCACGGCTTTACATAATGAAATAAAAAAATGAAATCCGTTACTTTCTCCTCTCCCCTCTACATTTCAATTAACATGAGAATGTTGAAAGGCTAAAAAGGCTGAAAAGACGGACAGCTAATAAAGAAGTTTAAAGCTGTGTGTGTAAAGTCCATAAAATATTCAAGTTGAAAAACTGAAACTGGCTTTAAACTATATGTAAAAAAAAAGGAAACCCAGGTCCAGAACTATGTACATTGTACAGTCTGTATATACAGAGAATATGAATGAGATGTGTGTAAAATGAGTAAAAGTAAAGTTAATGTATCAAAATGTGTATCTCCTCGACAGATTTTCTTCCCTGCGTTTCTTTTGTGTCTGTGCAATAATTTATAATTTTTCTCAAAAAAAAAAACGAGAGAGAGGAATCCTTGACAATGGAAAATGAAGAAAACGGACGAGGGAAAGAAGGCGAGGCGTTATGAGCAAAACCTTAAAAAGTTGAGCTAATTGTGTATGTGTAAGTTGCTGTCTCAAGTGTGATGATTAATGGCAGGCTTGCCTCTCTGCCTCCACACTCCACTCATATTCTTTTTTATTACAACCAGTACTCCTCTGTCTACTTGTGTGTCTATGTATGTGTATGTGTGTGCATCACCGTCACACAATCGTCTCTCTCTCTATTTTTTTTTCTCCCTGTCTCTCTGTTCACTATTTTGCTCCTTTTCTCCTATTTCCCTTGTGCAAAGTGGCCCATCTGAAATGAACTAGTCCACTGTCCGTGTCCGTAGTACATAAATAGTAATACACAAGCAGGTACCGTCTTCCTCCAGTTTTAATTGTGTTTCCATTCCCCATATTAACTGAGAGAACATGTCTCTACACAAACACACACCGTTTCTCTATATTCAAATACACTTACAGTTAAATAGTCTAAGACAGATTCTGCACATGCTCAAAATGCACTGTACAGATATACAACAACTCGACAGTACAAGCAAAAACTTTACCCGATTTAATAAATCATCTCTCTTTCTCTCTCATTGCCTGTATGTACAAGTACAGAAACTTTGCTACTGGGCCCGTCCTTTGGTTCATTTACATAATATAATCATATCCTCGTAAAACCCACTGATACTCCTATTTTGTCTTGCGTAACTTATGAAATCAGAATGTAATAAAGAGCCCCATGTGCTACACTACAATTTGTACCACCTGAACTCTCCTTCTCCTCAAAAGAATTCTCAGAAGAATCCTTCAACTTCAACTACTAGCTCAACGATGAGATGAAATGAGATGAAGAACACAGAGAGAAATGTACAGGGAAAGTACAAGTAGAAAGTCGAGAGAGAGAGAGAGAGAAAGAGAGAGAGAGAAGTGGATTTGGATTTAATAATCTGAAATGAAAGACGAGAACAGAGGAAGTCAAAAGGGGAAAGGAGAAAAGTATAAAGGCTATGTACATAGTTGAAAGTTTGAGCTACAGAACTCACGTGCTCTATGAGCATGAGACCACTTGATTCAAAATTACAAAAAACCCTGTATGTGTGCGTGGAAAAAAGGAGGAAAAGGTGAGGTGAGGAGGGAGGAAACGGAGGAAAAGGCAGAGTTTGAATCAAGCTAAAGTCAAACTAGAAGCAGCAGACAACTTTACTCGAAAGCTCTACAGCTGTACGCTTTCTCTCCCACTAAAACTTGGTCTTGGTAAATTAAAAGTCAAGGAATCGCTTGAGCTAGCTTTTTGTCTGCACAGACACACACACACACACACACGTGAATGAGTAGGATATTCCGTTGGAAATATGTAGCCGAAACAAAAGTAAAAGTTTCAGATTGAAGATTTATCTGGGAACGGCGAGAACGACGACGACGACGTCGTCGACGACTACATTCACTCGTCCGGTTATCTCGTGCTGCTGTATGGAGTAAAGGAAAAGGGGGGAGCTGGAACTTTGGGTCGGTGGTAGAGTGTGGTCGAGTATGTTCCCAGTGTTTATTGAATTAAATAAAGTTTTGGGTTGATTTCCAACTTGAACTTGTAATTTAGGGAAAAGAGGAAGAGAGAAAGACAGAGACAGAGTGGGAGAGAGAGAGAGATAGAGAGAGAGAGAGAAAAGAGCTGGGTGGTAAAATTCAAACATAGTGTTTAGTGTTGGAATTCTCATACTATTATCCTTATTATCCTTATTAGCACTTTTCCAAGTTGCAACTTGCTCAAGTCATCGTTCCTGTTCCTACGCAGATTCGGTCGGAGCAACCCAGCAAAAAACTGGATTCTTCCCTTTTTTCTACATCCTTTTGGCCTGTAGAAAAATGAAGAGAGGAAATGGCAAGAGTTGAACTTGATAGTAAATTGTTAATGGTAGTCTGCTGTTGATAGTTGATAGCTGAAAGTTGATTGTTGATAGGGCTCCAAGTACAATATCTAATATATAATTTACATAGGGGTCTTAAGAGCTTAAGTGACAAAACAAGTGTACAAGATTTCTTTCCTCCTTTCCTCTTCTCCATCCTCCGTTCACTTTCATATTGATGTTGTTGCTGTTGTTGTGGGATAAAATTGTTACACGAGCTACAGATGTGAATATAAATCCGAGCTATCTGTATTATATTTCTAAACTTACAAATCAGGATTGTCCTGGAATTTATGCAGTGTAATTATTTGTAGAACAAGTTTACTGATAAAAGCTACTGTGGTGGATACTCTCTCACTTTATCTCTATATGTACAGAAGACTAATGACTAAACGTGAAGTTACAGCCGAGAAAAAAATGTAGAGTTACACAATTCAACAATTTGTAAGATATGTACATTTGACTGTGGGCACTCTAGGCTCATGTTCAGAGATGGGAATTGCAATGGATATATAGATATGTATACAAATTACACATGTACCTTACAAATGCGCGAATCACGTCAAACGAATTATTAAAATCCATCTTTGGAAGGACAAAATCTACCGAGACAAAAACAAAAACACAAGCAGAAACACAAAAACTGTCTTTGCCCAGAGACAGAGCTTAGTGCTTTTAATGTAAGAGAACCCTTTTACAGTCGTTACAAATTTGAGAGATAGAAAGAGAGAGAGAGAGAGAGAGAAATCAAACCCACATTAGCCATAGACTGCAGACTGGTTCACAATAATTGCAATTAGTTCTTGTCTATTATTTTCAGTGGGAGCTTGCTTGATCTGACTCTTTGATTTTCCTATATAAATATATTACCTATTTTGTATTGGCTCTCGAACATGTCATTAGACCTTTAAAGGGTTCAAACGTACAGAGCATTTGATTTTGTATTTTGTATTTTCCATTTTACATTTTGCATTTGAGGGATTAAAATTTATGAGGGAAATCCACGTCCAATTTATACAATAGCACGCCATTTCACAAGATAAAATATGGAATTCTCAAAGAGAGAGCTTTAAATTGTCTACATTCAAATTCAATGGACTTGTTTATAATATGTAGTCCAAATGTGTATGATATTTCATATGTATCCGTATTTATACATATTGGTTCACTTTCTGGGTATTGCCGAGCCTTTTGGGGGATTTACAAGGAATACAGCGAAAGAGGAAGAAGACAAAGAGGAAAAAATCCCAAAAGGTTCCCTTTCATTTAGATTTCAATATTTCCATGTCGACTGACTGCCAGAGTTGATCGAGTTGATTAGAGAAGGGATTTTATGAGACGGGCTTGCACAAGTGAAGAGAAAATACGGATGAAACAGGTTTAATGAGCTGGATGCTCCGCGCGCATCTGTACGATATATCTGTATGTATGCGAGATGAGATGAAAGCACGGCTGGAATGGAATGGAAGGCAAAGCAAAGGCAAGGACGTTGCATTTGTTTTGTTTTGTTGTTGTTTTGCTGGTGCTGGTGCTTGTGCTGGTAGGTTGAAATCATCACGAATTCCGGCCTCCAACGGCCCATTAACGCCTCAAACTGAGATTTGGACAGTGAATGAGAAGGGACCTCACCATCGTCATCGTCATCATCATCATCATAGTAATACAATGGGAAAAGGCTCATACATAATAATCACATGTTCGATTGTAATACTTATTGGCAGCTCCCCATTCACCAGCTCAAGTACGAGATTATTCCTGTATGTATACGTATATCGTACATATAATACTTCTCATTCTCATTGTCTTACATCATACGATATGTATCGTATGGCGTATCTTTATCTGTATATTTCCTCATCAATTCAAAATTATTTCTGACTGTATTATCTGTATCCCTTCCTGGCGGATGCTCAGTGCTGATGAGTTGCTCAATGGGCCTCCACTTGTACATATTACTACCATTATTATTACAAGATAGGATGGAGAGAGAGAGAGCGAGAGACTATGGTCATCTCAAAGATGTATACAGGTGCCCATTTTCCCACAGAGCAAATGAATAAATTACGAAACTGGTTTCTACTTTTCTACAGATATCACTACGTAATGGTAAGTACATTTAAATGTTGCGAGGAGTAAAAGATCTCTCTCTCTCTCTCTCTCACTCTCTCCAGTTCCAGAGCTTGAAGATTCCCCCATATTTGCAAAATAATGCAATGAGAGGAGCCATCAGATTTTCAAATCATTCTGTAAACTTTATATATGATATTATTATGAATGCCCAACATTTACCTCTGTCGAGCCGCCTTTTCACATTTCCTTCCCAGTCATTTTCGATACTGTTTTTTTTTGCTCTTGAGTTCTCAACGACTTGTGCATTGTAATTTCCTCTCGTTAGCGGGGATTGGACATCTTTAATCAAGTTCATCGTAACAGCCTTTGATTACTAGTTGATTACAATGGTGAACCCATTCTTTTGTGGATTAATTTTATTCCTCATTTAAATTACTACGCTTGTGGTCGGTCGTACATTGTCGGTTGGACTCTCATATTTACGAAAATACAGAGTAGCAAAATGCGGAATTACAGTATTTTGTCAAGGAAAAGGATGAATACCTACTATATTGGTAAATCGATTTACAACTTAAATGGACATGCTGCAACAAAAAAAATCCACAAAGTACAGAGTGCATTTTTGTGTAGGTAGAAAGTTGAAAGTTAGTAATGGGAAAAGAATCGGCATTTTCTAACTGCAGCCAGATTTTCCTATATCTTTCAATATAAATATAAATCTCAAAAATATGGCTCTTGATTTATAGATTTTTCCTTGACTTGATGTTTGTGCCTAAAATTGGATTTAATTGAAAACGCTTGCTTTTTGCTTACAATTAGTTTTTGTATGTATTTAATTGTTTTGTGTGAAGGAGAGCGGTTCCAGCTACGTGAGACTCTCTACACTTTACATGTGTAATTATCTGTCCCACACACTAATGCTAATAGCTAGTTTTACAACAGTCAACTTGTAGTGAGTAATGAAATATCATGTTACAGGGGACTTGCCATTGGAACCTGGAGCTTTCCGATTAAAGCTGTTGTTAAGTTAGAGTTGGAATTGGAATTGGGAAAAAGAGGGGAAGAAAGTACTTTAGTTTGACTCAGCCCACAATGTAAATGTAAATGTACGTAGACGTAAAATGTAGATGCAGATGCCCACGGTAATATCTTCAACTTTTCTCCTCCCCGTGAAAAATGAGCATGAGTCTCATTAACGCTTTCCTTCCTTCTCTCTCCCCTGGTGAAAATTTCAATTTCAATTTGGCCTCACTCCTCACTAACATATAACACCGTCAACATATTCATATTTCCTCCCAATCCTCACCCTTTGCCTTTCATGAAATTCATCTGCACACACTCAATTGATAATCAAGCTTGAAATTCAAATTCAAAATCCAAATCCTTCCTCAACTCGGAAGAAGTTCGTTTTTAAATGTAAAAAAAAAAATATACTTGTAAGGAAAGGACATTCCCTGTTTTTTTTTCTCGAGGTCACATTCTCATTTCATATTTCATGTTTATAATTATACAAATGTAAAAAAAGAGTCGGGATGAGAGTACTCTTCCAAAAAAAAAAAAACTTTATCATATCGATCACCGGATGAAACCTACCATTTGGTAGGTTTAACAAACGTTCCCGTTTCCATTCCATTCCATTCATTCATTCGTTATTCGTCCATCATCAGTCATCATCAGGGAGTACATGGAAATGGAAAGAGTTTGAAAGATAGTTTATATTTATTTGGGGAATCCGTCCGTGTAAGTGGTACAGTCTCTTGAATTTGAATTTTCCACACTGACAAATGTATACATACAGATACATGTGTAGACATTGCAGAGTAGAGAATGGAAATTCTCCGGATATGATGACGACTGACAACTCACAAGTGTCATGGAGCACTACATACAGCTTTTACTACCGATATTGACTGCTCTCCACGATGAGATGAAATGAGATGAGATGAGCGCGTGTATAATTATATGTAAATTGTCTATACGACTGCATTCCGCTGATGAATTCTCTCGAGCCCCCATATTTCCATCCCATTTTTGACACACGAGACTTGGAAAGAAAACTCCCTTGTTCTTGTATAGACTGTACAATGTACATACATAGCAGCCGAGCAGAGTGATATATCTGTATGAAAATATGGCAATGATGATGACGATGACTATGGCAGCAGAGTGCTCGCATAAATACATACATAAATACATTGGCATTGGTGCTCCTTCGCCTCCTCATATACATACATGAGTGTGTTGTAGATGAATGTGAATTTGAAATATGCCATTCAGTTTATCAAACGAGAGAGAGAGAGAGAAAGAGAGAGACAGGCAGAGAAAGAAAGGAAGAAACTAAAAAGGGATTTTCTTTTATTGAGACTTACTGATCCGGATCCAGTGGGTTCTAAACTGCCGACATTGGGGAAAATAAAAGTATTACTCGTGTCCTCCATATTCCTCTCTTTCTCTCTCTGTCTCTCTCACTACTTTTCCCTCCTCTTTCCACATCCAAACGTCATAGATCATCCTGGAAAATATGATGTTTTGTTCGACAAGGTTCGTTGACTTCCCTTTCAACTCTCCTCATCATTCCGTCTTTTCCCTCTCCAATTTTTTCCCCATTCTTTTCTCCAATCCAATCCAACCAAACCAAACGAGAGAGAGAGAGAGAGAGGAAAAATGATGTGAGATGTGCATTCACTGCGGAGGCCCAAAACCAAAACTCCCAAAGTGCATGTACAATGAACGTGCCAACAATTAAAATCTACTTATTCTGCACACTCCTACAGAAATCCCAGATAAATCATCTCAATTTGTACATAGTACACAAGTACACACATCAAGCAACCACATATTTTTTTATGAATCTGTTCCATTCCTAATCCCAATAATATAATATACCAACTACATATTTTGTACTTTTTATGAAGTGTTTGAAAAAATCTGGATGTCTTTGATGTAGAGATCTCGAGAGTTACGCAAGATATTTGGTGAGCCTAAAAGAATTATCGAGATGATGAGGGTTTGACGGGGGAAATTGCAGACAGAGAATGTTTGTTGGGCAGAGAGAGAGGCATAGAGAGAGAGAGACATAGAAACATAGAGAGAGGGAGAGGGAGAGAATGTGAAGAAGTTGATAATTATAATTGGTGAGTGAAAAAGAGCTTAACTTTTGTTTGTGTTCATTTACCCGTGTTCACTTGGTTCAGAGAAGAGAGTGCGAGTTGGAGACTGGGAGACACTTAAATGGTGAATAGAAGGAAATCTCAGAGGGTGGCTTTAGTTTTTGGTGAGTATATATATGTGTATGTGTGTGTGTGTGTGAAGTTGCTGATGCGGCGGATTGTGAAGGACGGTGAAACAAATTATAGAGGACGGCTCCAAATGTATGAGTATAATAAAGCAGCTTATGTACAGGCATGTAGTAGGATTAAGAAAATATTAGTATTTTGGGTTATTAATGGCAAAGTGAAGGAGACGCTCCAACACAGATTCAGATAGAGAGAGAGAGAGAAAGAGAGTGAGAATGAGAATGAAAGGACGAGGGAAGTGAAAATGGTAGAGGAGTAAAGTAGAAACGAGAGAAGTGAGAATGAGAATTCATTCTGAGATTCCAATTCCCTCACAATAGAAATAGTAATAGGAAAACCAATAGCTTAGATATACGAAGATATGAGACGGTTTTGGAGGGGAGAGGGAAATGGGAAGAGAAAGAGAATGAGAGAGAGAAATCTTTCAATTAATTGAACGGATTGATCGAGACGATATGTGAAGTGAAGAGGTTTTTGAAAACTCAAACGACTTCACTCCTGCAACTGCAATGCTTCCTTCATTCTCTCGAGTAGTACAGATCTGGATGTCTGGTAGTAGTAATAGTAATAGTACGGACTGATGGAGAGTGGCTCAGTATTTATCTGGTACTCACTAGCAGACATTTACGGGCTCTCGAAGGAACTGTTGTAGGTAATCGTAATGAATGTAGTTTTTGTTTCGGAATCCTTCCCCCTCTTCTTTCTAATCACTCATCGTGAAGAGAGCAATTCATTTCATTTTCAATGTGAGAGCGCGACTCCCTCCTTCTCGTCCCAACTCCCAACTTGTACACAACAGAACAGAACACAACATATTACGATTACTCCACTCTGAATCGTCTTTCTCTCACTTGACTTGACTCTGACTCCCAGAAACACACGCAACACACACACATTAGAACTCGAGCTTGAGAAAAGAACAGAAAAGTCAGAAATGAAAATAAAGTCGACATCATTCCACATCCACATCTTCCTTCTTCCATCTAGCTCTACCAAAGCAATGAAATTTCCTCTCTCTCTTTCTCTTTCTCTCTCTCTCGCCTTCCGTCTCATTCTTTCTTTTCATACGCCAACTAATTCTCCGACTAATACCCAAAATACTCATCGTCTAAATACATAATACCACCCGCTCTAATAAATAAGTTTCATAACGAGCATGCCGAAACATTTCATTCCCATTCCAAGCACACAAAAATACTACACAAAACGTGTTGCTATCGTCAACCTTTAACTCTTTTCCCTCGCACGAAAATGAATCCCCCCAGAAAAACGTGTAGTTACTAGTTAGTATAGAAAACAGGGAATTCTCTGTCCCTTTTTACTTTTTACAAACATCCACAAATCCTCATATGACTCAAGCTTTTTTTCGGCATGTAGGTATCGTACATGTGCGAGTGATGGGATGTGATGCACTTTTTGGTAATCTTCAAATTTTCGCCGTCAATTTAATTTCGATTTCATTCCAACGTTGATTTATTCGCCCTGTGTACACTTTCCAAAAGGGAAATTGACAAGCAGTACAGACTGGAGACGAGAGACTGGATATTGAGTGAACTGGAAGCCATGAACTCTGGTGTGTGTGTTGTGTGTATGTGTGTGTGTGTGTTGGTGTGTATTTCCTGATATATCGCTAGACGTTGATGTTGGTCCGTCGAGTCGTTCGTTTGGTCTGAGAGAGAAAGGGGACTGCAGAAAATAAATTATGTAGTTTTTTCATAGTGACGTGAGTCAGATTATTACGGCATGAATACTTACAGACACATTCTAATGTGGGAATATTTTTTACCAAGGGTTTTATACTCGGTTGACTGTGTAGTTGTGTGTAGTGTGTATACAGTGGGTGTGAGTGCATCATTATCGTATATGTACACACACAGAGAGACAGAGAGAGATAGAACATGCTCAGACTTCAGACTCCCACTCCTCTGATTCTGATTCAACGTCGTTGTCAACTCCAGCAATGTGTATTGGCATTGGATAGTTTTCCAGTTGATGTTCTCCATGTCGAGGAGACTGCTCGATACAGATGTACTCGTGCTCGTGTGTAGTACACGTAGTTGGAAAGTAGTAGGGAGTTCTATTCTATGGGAAAATGGACTATGGACTACTAAACTAAAAGGATGTTGGCTCCTACTGCTACTGCTACTTCTACTGCTATTGCTACTGCTACTACTGGAATTGGCTATAGTGGAAGATAAAGCGCGTCGGTTTCTGGCCTGATGGATTTGCTCAAGTTCGAAGGTGCATAAACGGCTCGGGTTCTCTTCCCAGTAAAGAATATTTGATCGGAAGAAATACTCTTTTCTCTTTTCTCCCCTTGTAGCAATAAGGAGGAGGATTCCATGGGGATGTGGTTTTGAATAAGAAATCGAAAAATACATTTATCCACGGCAAGCGCCAAATAATTTGACTCTTTTTCCTACCATTTGCTACTGTCTGTATATGTGCGTAGTTGTGTATGTACTGTGAATATAAGACGATATTCCCCCTTTCTCCCTCTCTCTCCCTCTCTATGTCGACTTGACTCGACTTTCAGACTTGAATGGATACAACTTTCCATCGACTTGGACTTTCCTTTCATAGCTCTCTCTCTCTCTCTTTCTCTCTACGGTTGTTCCTTCGTCGTCTCCGTTTTCTTCTTCATTCTTGGTTATTCCAGGAGTTGGTATATACGAGAATGAGAATTTCATGTCCTCTCACTATGAATCTACTTGAATTCAGTCCCGGTCCTAGTGAAAATGTTTCAAAGATTGAAGGGAAAGCTAAAGCCCGAGAGCTGAGATATTGCCCAACTCGGTGGGATGTGGGATGGGAGGATGTATTGCTTCCTCTAGTGTTCCCCATTTCTTTGTACAGATACAGATAGGACCATCTCTCTCTTTCTCTTTCTCCTTTCACTTCCACTTTGAATAGCCAAGAACCAACCAAACCAAGGACGAGGACTAAAGCCCACGTCTCTCCAACTTTCCCTTCTAAATAAAACGTCTTCACCCCCCAAAAAAAGAAGATATTCTTTATTTTATAAAGTTGTATCGAGAGAAAGGGAGTAAAGCTAGATGAATATTACTTCGTTTTCTTCTTCTTCGTCTCCTCTCACTTTGCTCTTATTCCTATTCCTATTCAAACCTAATTTAAGAAATAACATAGAATTTAACATTCCGTTCACTCACCTATCACTGCAGATATAACCATGACCATGACTTTATACTAGATATGGAAATCAACGAAATAAAACCGACGAATAGAAGTAAAAAAAAAAAATTCTCAATGCGTGTACGTACACTTTATTCCGTATTTCTCCCTATTCACATTTCAATTTTTTTTTTATTTATTCCCTCTTTCCATTTCAATTTTTTTTCCCCAATATTACTCTCAGTTTTCGGGTTTTTTTTGGTGAATGTGCATGTTCTCTTTCCATTGCAACTTTCACGGAATTTAAGGTATAAAAAAAAATTATCTATAAAATTTTGAATATGGAAAAATGGAAACGATTTGACTGTGAATAGAAAACGAAAACGATACAAAATTTGATACAGATATTATATTATTTATTTGGCAGAAAATGGAGATCCCATAATTCTCGTTCCAAGAATTTATTATTAGAACGAGAATTCTTTAAATTCCTTTTTCTATTCACTTTTGAAGGGTAAGATATTTACTTACTTATGGATTTGAATATGAGAATATGACAATTTTTTTATTGTACATATTTCTATGGAAGGATCTGGATCTAGATTCTAGACCTTTGTCAATATAATTTTTAATGGCGAGAGTCAAGGTAGCGCATTTGCTAGTCCATTGTGTCGTACTCGTGTCATTTCTTCCAAGTTCTTGATCCTCAAATGTCAAATATTCAACAACAACCAAAAAGTAGAGGAAACGGCGTTCTATATTCAAAGTCCCTCATCTCTGGAAAATGCATATCATTAAGTTATTATTATTATTACTATTCCTTTAGTCATGAGCCATAAAGGTTTATTTTTTCTTTTCTTCTCGATATTGCCATTAGGAATTCCCCATTGGAAAATTTCCTTGCTTCGTTTCGTGGGTTCCAGCAAGTCCACACACACACACAACACACACACATCCACCACACAGCCGAGAACCGTGCACTTTTCCCTACGAGAAAGATTTTTAACGGGATTTTATCAATAAATCATTCTCGTTACATCAGTGAAGGGATGCACATGTACCTTTTGCTCCTTGCTTTCAAAGCTCCTTCTTCTTCTTCTTCTTCTTCTCTTTCCCCTTCGTTACTCTCTAATGCATATGTGGAAATGGTGCGCATTATGATTATGACTACATATTTTCTACATATATCTATGTACGCCGCTACAGAATACAGAATAAAGAGGCTTCGCTCGACTTGGACTTTGTTATTTACTCAAGAAGAAGCAAATACAGACTTGCATTAGCATTAAAAGCATCCAGCTACTTATTGACTTATTGGATTTTTTGTGTGGTGGTGTGGTGCGTATGTGTTTGTCTGTCTGTGTGAGAGAGTATTGAATTTGTTTTCGCAGTTGATGGAATTAATTGAATGAAATTTATGGCTGTTGATCAGTTTATGAATTCAGCCTGTCTTTTGTGTGTGTGTGTGTGTGTGTGCCTCGACGCGTATCATGATTATTGGGAAAACAAATATGGGAAGGTTCTTACAACTAAACAAATATACCCCGGAATCTCATTCATCTCCCTTGAATTTTTAACATTTATCAAGTGATTTATTTGAAAATTATTTATGGGGAATTCAAAAGTCCGATATTGATATTGAAATTCCATATTTCATATTTCATTCCACTGGATCCAGATCCCAGAGACTGGTTTTCAAAAACACACACAAAAAAAACAAAGATTTTCCCTCATCATATTTATCAGAATATCGGCTATTTTGTATACCCTCTGAGCCAAAGATGATCCTCAAAAATAATAAAACGAAAAACGAACGAGGTAAAGAAAACACAGGAAAAGAGAGAGAGAGAGAGAAGGGGAGGGGTTGGGGGGGAAGAAAAAATGGGGAAAGGAAAATAGCGTGATGAAAAAATCCAATTATTTTTGAAAATTCACTTGAAAAAACGGTTGAAAATGCCGGGGAAATTTATTGCAATTTCGTCTCTTATGTGGGGAGACGCAAAGGTCAATTATTTACAGAGGGAGAGAGAGAGAAATAGGGACAGGCAGACAGATTTGGGGAGTCGTCGGTGTTGCCGTAAGAATGTGAGACTTTTGGGAGAAGAGAGCTCTGCAATGTAATGTAACGTTTTGTCAGAGAATTGTGAGCTGAATTTCCCCTCTCTCTCTATGATTTCAATAAATATTCAACAACAACAAACACCCAAAGACGTCCACTAACACTTGAGAAACGACAAGGGACGAGACTTGAATCCTTCCGTCTTGGTCCAAGGTATAAAAGTGTGTATAAAAGTAAAAGTAGCAGTGAAGGTAAAGCAATGTAAATATTCCTAATGGCCAGTCTGCCCATGGAAACTCGATGGAAACAACTCGAACTCATACGCAAGCTCGTTCCCATACCTTCCGAATAAGTTGTTACTTGAATACATTTGAGATGAGAACTGAGGAACGTGGACAAGTATTTCTATATCTATATGTACAAAAAATTTCTACTTGAGTTGAGCTTCAAAATCCCTCAGTCCGTTTCCTTTGCTTGTCTGTCCGTATCTTACTTGTGTACACACTAGAGCGACCCTACATTTTACACTTTATATTTATCTTCATATTTATATTTATATAGAAGATGGGAGCAATCCAAGTAACAATAGCTTCACAGTTCTCAGAGAACATCGATTTCGATTTCAATGGTTTTGTGTTTTGTGTAATGTGTGTAAAGGGTGGAATTGTACACAGGTGGAATTGTATTAACAGCAGAGCGATAGAAAGAGACAAGTACTGACGGCTTCCACGTATTTTCTATCTTGCTCAACTTGAAAGACTTCAAACATTGCTTGAGCATGTACAAAGACGCAAATAGAACTCGAAAGCCAACTCTTACAAAATATCAAATACCAAATACCAATATCTTCTCCTTTTCTTCTTCTTCTTCTTCTCCTACTCTTTTTTTTACCTATACAGTTAGACATAGAGATAGACACATTAGATTCTCCTCCAGAAGTTGGAAAGAGAGAGCCAGGGCCAGAAGCATCAAAAAACCAATAGATCAAAGTTGAGTTAAAGGTTTTTTTAGAGAGAAAACATGCCGCTTGGAAAGAGCGGAATAACGACCAGGAAGAATTATTTCGATTTTCCATATTTCTTCCTCTTCCCTTGCCCAGGATGTTCAATATCAACCAACGAAGGAAGGAACATGGAGTAGAAGTAGAGTAATGGGAATGGGAATGTGGAGAACCCACAAGTATCTGTATATACAAGGACAGTCGACTATAAGATACGACGGAATTACGGATAGTCAAAGCACACAAAAGAGATTCTCCTCGCTCAATCTCAAGCTCAAATTCAAACTCAAACTCAAACTGGAAGAAATCCATGTGGATGTGGACACGAGGAACATAGTCGATCTTATAGGTTATGTTATGTTATGTGTTATGTTATGTTATCCCTGGACGTTTGCTTTTTTTGCCTTTGGTCTGGCTCTTTTATTAGCTCTTTACCTCCATTTCCAATGGACGTTACGAGCATTTTATTTTGAATAATTATAGTAAGTTGAGGCATCGTACGTTTCTCTTCTTCCCCATCGTCCAGTACCAGTATCAGTTCCCTGGTTTGAAGGAGGGGGGAAAACTTACGATTATGGAGCATTGACAGGATTTCGCCGGGAGGATTCCACAGTAGAAGTATAGATGTAGATGTAGATGTAGAAGAAGGAGCAGGAGCAATAAGCTGAAAGTTATTATAAATGTTGTAAATGTTGTTTGGTGGTCAGCTATACCTAAGTATACTGATTCTGATATGAATGGGGCAAAGCCAAAGGCAGTCAATGTCAGTTTCGAATTCAAATTCCACGTTGAATTCAAATTCGATTTGAGCTTACCTATATGACCGGACATTATTATTACGCACTCTATACATAATCCCCAATAGTTAGTACGATACAATGCGATGCGGCAATACCGGTACATGCGGATATTCGTATTTATTGGTTGTGTATTGAAATTGAAAATGAAGGTTGAAAGTTTGGACTTTCAGACTGGTAAATAAGAAATAAAAGTAGTCGGAGAAGGAGGGGAAAAAACTGGTATTAGAGCTAAAATGAAATCGGGAGACCTCAGACGGCGTCCATCTATATAAAATGCACAAATGCATAAATCTACTTTGAAAACTCCAAGGACATGGACTGTTTGATTGGTCAGAGCAGCAGGGGGTTTCGGATCACACGCCATTTCCATTATTTGGATATTTTTTCAATGTGCTTCCACACACACACACACACACACACACACACACACATTGTATTTGTATTCCATTGGAAATCCACACCATTCTTTAGTTTAGTTTGGTTGGGGAGCAGAATTCATCGGACATTTTTGGTCTTGACTTTGGTTTCTCTCCTGTATGGGATTTCAATTTCAAAAAATTATTACTTGGCTCTGGCTCTTGCTCGTTTCCTCTCACTTGTTCTAAGTTGTTGGGACGTGTGTGTGAGTGTGTATTCTGTTAGAGCCTTTTGGATTTGTATTTAGATTTTAGATTTAGTATACAGAGTCTAAACCTAAACCTAAACGGGGGGAAAATATCAAAAATCTTTATGCACTTGCCCTTGGTCATTTTATACCGATTCCTCTCTCTCTCTCTCTCTCTCTCTCGCTCTTTCTCTCATATCGTACCACACCATGAATAAATACACACAGACATGAGTATGAGTATAAGTATAAAGAAAGCTTATAAAAGCACTTTATCGCCCAGATCCTGTAGGCTAAAAAGGTTCACCGTCTACAAATTTTATATGAATTCATATCCCATCGTATTTGTAGTCACATAGCATAGGCCATGGTGAGGGCGATTAAAATGGAAGGAAATGTGAAATAAGGAAATGTAAAAGTAGCCGCTGTATACTGTAGTTGTACGTCTTGCCTTCCGATCTGGATATTTACATAAGAGCTGAAAGTGCATGCTTACTTTAATTCTTCCATCTACCATATCACAGCAATACCCTCCAACTCCAACTCTCGACTATATACGGGGGAAAAGAAAAAGGAAAAATATGAATATCAAGGGCAAAAGTGTATGGATATGGATTTGAAGGGGGCACGTGTCGTGACCAAATCCGGGTGTTTATGTTGCATTATCTTGTTACGGGTATTACACTGACGACCCACGAACAACCAAAAACCAACAACCAACTACCAACTAAGAGAACGACAAGGGTTCGCTACTATGTATGTAACTACAATGTACAGATATGTTGTTGGATGTTCAGAGCTAAAGCTGACCTCATCATTTTTCTTTCCATTTTCCATTCTAAATTCTACAGTCTACAGTCTACACACTCCATATACACACACTGCACAATGAAAAGTGCATGTTAAAGTTCACTCGACTAACAATAGATATAGCAATATAGGAATGGTGATATATGAAGTTTAGTTACATAATGGAAAGCCTCATAAAGTTCCGAAAGCTCCCTCATCGTCCTCCACCATCGAAAAACATTTATTGACATTTATGCAGACTCGTGTAAAATATCCTTTACATCCCCCCTGAACGTGTATTAATTATCTTTACACGTACACGCCATAACACAAAATAAATATTAAATGACTGAGTCCTCATAAAAAACGAACTTTACATATTCCTGCATCTAAATCTAAATGTAAATGTGAATGTAAATTTGCATTGAGGCTATTATTTGGTTTGAGATTTAGATTGTTTGAATTTGTATATTGAATATGAATATGAATAGGAATAGGAATATGTATACGAATGGGTGAGTTATGTTCAAGCTGGGTGTCAATATGTTCACGATTAATTTACACAGAGACACTTTGTTCAATCCTCCACTGTCTAGTAGTTGTCTAGTTGTACTTGCGATTGTAGTTGAAGTATGCAGTAAGAAAATTGCCAAATAAATACACTGGATTTAATAAATATAGTCAATAGAAATACATATGCAATACTGAAAGGTGGATAGAAGCGGTGTGATTGAGCTGGCAATGTAATATTTACTCGACTAATGTGAATGTAAACATGACGCTCAAGACCAAGCAACCACGGTATTACTCTGTATGTATTGGTCTATGGATTATGGAATTTGATAGGAGAACAGACTACAGTAGAACTCTCGCTTTATATTGTGGCGACGAGCGCAAAGGTGGATATTCTGGATATTTCCTATATGGTTTCCAGTCCTTGGACAGGACAACAAAGAAAATGAACTATGTTTGCGAGTGTGTGTGTTTGTTTGTTTGTGTGTAAGTGTGCTTTGATTAGTTTGATTTATTATTTGGCCTAGGTTGAATTTCAGGTTTGAGAAATTCTTCACATGATTTATGTCTGTATGAATGAATAGGGAATACATATATATTTATATATACATATACAGATATAAATGGACATGGAGTCTATGGCGTTTTCATGAAGAACAACGTTATTATTAGAGCAGCTCAATTTGGATTTTCGTGCTCGGATCAAAATATCATGCGGATGTTTCTCTCTCTCTCTCTTGACTGTATATTTTATTTCTTATTTTCGTATTGGTTTCACGTCCTTTCTTGTACCCAGTTTGCAAGGTTCCATAGATCACAGTCCCCAGTCACTCGCCAATACCAACACAAACGGAATTTCTAAATTTGGATATGGATTTGGATTCGGAACAAATCATTTTTCAAATTCAGTCTCAGTCGTCCATCACAATTCACAATCCAATGGAATGTGCAAATCCCCAAAATTCACATTTACACTTTCAAGCTCATGATTAATTGGGATATTCTCTATACAAAATAATATCGCCAATCTCAAATAATTTTTGTATGGAATTCCATTTGATCGAAAAATATAATGTATTATACATCAAAACGTAGCTGAAATAGAGATTATCTCATTACTTCAAGTAATTTTTAACTATCAATTGTGAATAATTAACTA
>JAIUND010000428.1:0-72391 GCA_034699125.1 Gisinianus flammeolus | reverse complement strand
AAAATTACTTTTCTATACTACTTTCATATAAGGAAGACACGTAGTTAGTTTTCATCCTTCTAAAAAATAGTTCGGGAGAATCCTTTTCTTTAGTCATGGATTTGCTCATCATCATAAAATACTGAACATTTTATATAAAATTTCATCTTGGGATTTTGGATTTACTATAATATAATATAGAAAAAACAAATTTTTATTATAAATGAGTAATATATATATAACAGTCCACCTTCTTTACTATTTATTTTTATCAATAGTTGTTGTGTAGTGCGTTGTTGATTCTATAATATATGTATACATACAGTTCAAAAACCGATTTGAATTATTAAATTGTTAAGCATTTGACATCATTTTGGTAAGAATACGTAATAATAAAGACATTATATTTGTCCAACAATTCTTTTAGACTGGGAAATACAGCATGGCTCATAGACTAATCACATCCGCCAGAAAAGTTGACAGATATTTGAGGAATGGCTTGATAACAGGAAATTTCAATGTAGCAAAGGTTAGAACATACTATTGTATATTATGTCCATTATACATACAACTCTCACATTTCAAGAGATAATGATGACGTTCACGGTGATGGAATATGTTTGAATCAGGCAGTGTCTGTAATCTTCATTTACAATATGTTTTGGTTTCTAGATTCAAAAAAAGTTTCCAGAGTTTCAACAGTTTCTGTCCGAATGGAGGGTATATTTCTCGGAGAAACCACCAAAAGGGTTCGAGAAATTCTTTCGTCCAAAGGAAGGAGGAACTAAAAGTAGTAAATCGGATCAGAAAGTAGAAGAAATTAAGAAGGGAGATGGAGAAAAGAAAGCGGATAGTACATCATCATCATCATCATCAGGTGCCAGTGCGGCAGGTCCAAAAACAACTATTCCTCCCAAATCCGGCACGAACCCATGGTCATCACTATTAGGTGGTGGAGGAAGTAGAGGAGGAAGTGGAAAGACTGGCGGGTTCGGGATTGGGGGAGAAGGAGGGGATAAAATAATGTATGCAGTTATTGGAACGCTTGGATTAGTAGGGACTTTAATATACTATGAAGTTAGTTATGAGGAAATCACATGGAAAGACTTTCTAAATCAGTAAGTTATGACACGTTTTCTCATAGAATTTTAAATTTTAAACTGTACGTGCAAAGTATGAGATCAAAATGATGAATCTAAATATTATCTAACAGATATTTGGCACGTGGAGCAGTAGAAAAATTAGAAGTAGTTAATAAAAAATGGGTGCGGGTGAAAACAGTACCTGGAGCCTCTGTAGACGGTCCGGTAAGGGAATAATATACATATAAGTATATATATTATTATATCCTTTATCTAGGGTGTTTAAACTGACTTACTGTACTACTGTACTACATAATACATTTTTAATAACAATTGTAAACCCATGTTCAGTTTATTTTTTACATTGATGATGCTACTTCCTGTGTGTTTAGGCAACCCTCTGGTTCAATATTGGCAGTGTAGATTCATTCGAACGAAATCTCGAAGTGGCGCAAATGGAGATGAATGTAGAAGCACAAAACTTTATTCCTGTGATTTACAAGACGGAATGTAAGTCATTACGGTTTAAACAATTATTATGCACTTAGCAGAAGGGTTTTATTTGTTATAAAAACAGCAATATTTTTTAATACAATAAATACATGATTATTCAAAGCGAAACAAATGCATAACAATTAATTAATTTTCTTTTTTCCCTAATCATTACAGTTGAAGCTTCTAGTATCATGGGATTCCTACCTACTATTCTCATTATAGGTATATAATGATGGAGTATCATTGATAGTTATATTCTCAATTGGAACATTACAAATAATTTAATACTTATATTCTAGGTTTCTTAATCTATATGGCGAAACGATCTGCTGGAATGATGGGAGGTGGTGGAGGAAAGCGAGGGGGTGGACTCTTTGGTAGCGTCATGGAGTCTACGGCCAAGTTAATCAATTCTAGTGATATTGGAGTCAGGTTTAAGTGAGTGTTATAGTTGGTATAGATGCTTTTGCCAGAGGGTATGCTACTTTCTGCTCAATATTTTGTAATTACAAGTACTTATTATTATTCTTATTTTCACAATTTTTTTCAAATTTATCCTTCGCTTTGGAATTTCTACAGAGATGTAGCAGGATGTGAAGAAGCCAAGGTTGAAATCATGGAATTTGTCAACTTTCTTAAAAATCCCCAACAATACATTGAATTGGGTGCTAAAATCCCTAAGGGAGCTATACTCACAGGTGAAATGGATATTAAATAAAAAAATGTGTGTGTCAAATTTTAGTGCGCTCTTATGCTTAGTTACTTATTTTTATTCAAATGCCTTTTATAGGGCCTCCCGGAACAGGCAAGACCTTGTTGGCCAAAGCAACTGCGGGAGAGGCAAATGTGCCTTTTATAACTGTATCAGGTTCTGAATTTTTGGAAATGTTCGTGGGTGTTGGTCCATCAAGAGTACGCAGTAGTAGCAGTTTATTAAATAAACTTTATTTATTGACTAATCTGTACAACCATATTTTTAATGAGCTGTAAATTTACAATATGGGATTTCAAAACAATTTCTATATAGGTTCGGGATATGTTTGCAATGGCAAGGAAGCATGCTCCTTGCATATTATTTATTGATGAAATTGACGCAGTGGGTAGGAAGCGAGGTGGCAGAAGCTTTGGTGGTCACTCTGAACAGGAAAACACTTTAAATCAACTCCTTGTTGAAATGGATGGTAATTCCAAGACACAATTTGAAAACATTTTTCCAAATTCCTTTTACATTGTCATAAATGTTGCAAATTCCAAAAGTCGATTCCCGTTTTACATTTAAAAAAAACTTGACATTCAATATAATTTCTTATTTTTATGAAATAGGTTTCAATACCACCACAAATGTAGTAGTTTTAGCAGCTACCAACAGAATCGACATTTTGGATGGAGCCTTACTGAGGCCTGGTAGATTCGATCGTCAAATTTTCGTCCCTGCACCAGACATCAAAGGGCGTGCCAGTATTTTTAAAGTTCATTTAAAGCTATTAAAAACTTTTGTAGACAAAGACGATCTGGCTAGGAAAATGGCTGCCCTCACACCAGGTTTTACAGGTATGATCAATTATTTATTTATTGATTCATTATTTCCGAATATGAACAAAGTCTTTATCGTAAATTGTCTTTCTTTTTCGTGTATAGGAGCTGATATTGCTAATGTATGTAATGAAGCGGCTCTCATTGCAGCTAGAGATATGAACACTAGTATTGTCTTAAAACATTTTGAGCAAGCAATTGAAAGAGTAGTTGCTGGTATGGAGAAAAAGACCAATGTTCTTCAACCTGAAGAAAAAAAGACTGTTGCTTATCATGAAGCTGGCCATGCTGTCAGTGGTTGGTTTCTCGAACATGCTGATCCATTACTCAAGGTCAATAAAAAATAGTTTAAAGCTAATTTGGAAAAATAATTTAAAAAATGTAATTTTGTTTTACACATATGGTATGCACGTTTAAAAAGTAAATTGAAATTGGATTTTTAATTCGATTCTACAGGTTTCCATAATTCCACGTGGAAAAGGTTTGGGCTATGCACAGTATCTACCAAAAGAACAATATTTGTACACTAAAGAGCAACTGTTTGATCGAATGTGTATGACCCTTGGTGGAAGAGTTTCTGAGCAGATCTTCTTCGAAAAAATCACTACTGGAGCTCAGGATGATTTAAAGAAAGTCACTCAAAGTGCTTATGCACAAGTACGTCAAGGACAGTCAATACTTTTGTGCGGAAGCATGCTTACAATTTTACACAAACACTTACATACATCTATAGCTTAGCACACTGTTGAAGTTTCTGAACATGTTACATAGTATCTAGAATATCTACCTACATCTTTACCCAAACCAACATAGGTCTTTTTTTGTAGCATTCAAGCGTACAGTTTTTCTTACTTCTGTAGATGGAAAGCTTTCAAACTTCGATGTATTTACTCAACAAGAAACTCTTTTAGTGGACTAGTTAAAGTCTTGTAGTATGTATTTACAAAAAAACATTTGTTTAAAAGACCCTTTTTAAACCTAAAAATGTAGGTTTTATTTTGGTTCTCCCACAAATTTTATGTCTAGAATTGGAAAGAGTAGAATACTATAAACTTACATACCTATTTATTCCATGTACCAGGTAATTTGAATGGAACCAAGTGAATTTACTATAATTCTTCATATTTCTAGATTGTTCATTTTGGAATGAATGAAAAAGTAGGGAACGTGAGCTTTGATTTGCCACAACCCGGTGAAATGGTTTTGGACAAACCATATTCTGAAGAAACAGCTCAACTAATTGATGGTGAAGTTCGAATACTGATCTCGCAAGCATACAATAGAACAATGGTTTTACTAAAAGAACATAAAGAAGACGTCCGAAAGGTAATAATAAATCTTCATTCAGTATCTTCAGTTGTAAATTTGGCAAACGTTAAAAAACTTTTTCACATTTTTCTATACCTCGACCAGTCAATTGTTTTGCCAAATTTTATTTATGTTTATTTTATACGATTTTATGTATGTATCACTAAAATATAAAAGGACAAGTAAGATGTACAATCATAACGTTGAAATTTCCATCAGACAATATTGGCGACGTGCAGGCATGCACTGACTGTTTTTCAAAGAATTTGAAATGATCATGCATCACAAATTGTAAAGTGTAAAGAGTAATGACATAAAGCATTGATGTGAAATTATTGAATGAAAAATCTTGACTTCACAAGGAAGGCTTGGCTGAGTAGTTGGATTTTGAAAGACTAAAGCGTAATTCTAGCTGAATTGGATTGAAAGTAAAGTGCAACAGGTTCGGTTATTGGGAATTTTCCCTTTTATGTAGTTTCACGAGGTTTGATTTTATTGAGTTCTTTTTTGCTTTCACTCCGTTGCCCTCACACACTCGGTCATCACCATAGGGAAGCTTGAAAGTCAGTTCTCACATTTAATTCTAGGAGATTCCAGAGCGGCTTTTGGTTGACTGGTTGGACTAGCTAGAATTTAAAGTGAAGTGAGATTCCAATGGAACATAATGTTAAAGGAAATTGGACGATATTAGCTCAAAGATATATGAAAAAAGGACGTCTCTTTCTGTTTCGAGGTCTTCTTTCAGCGTCGTCCCTTTGTGTTCATGTTGTTTCTCTCAACATGTATAAACATGTATAAGTTCATATGTCTATTTCTATTTATATACTTTTTAGTCCTTATTTAATCTATTACATATGTACGCATTGCAAAAGCATTGAAACAGCACTCTTTACAAACCAAAAATATTTTCAACAGTACAGTACATACTACATAGGTACATCTTGGGCTCTCATTTTCCACTCATTATAATAATATCCATACATTTCATTGTATTCAGTGTAGGACATACAAGGAACATAAATTTTTGTATTAAAAATGCTAGACGCATAAGCGCGTTGCTAAAATGTATGTAATATAAGTAATATAACTGAAACACATATGAACAAAAAGTATCCCGAAAATCTAGTAATCATAAAAAGAAAGAGAAAAAAAGAACAATTTTAAATTTATGGGTGATAAGAAAATGTGCTAGAGTATGGCACATGGCAATGGACGAAAGTTGCTTGTCAGACCGGATTGAATTGAATTTGATGGATAAAATGGTAATGATGATGGCAGTCGACTCGACGAACTTTGTGAGAGCACTTGATATCCTCTATATCCTATATCTCGTCTTTTAAATTCGTGTCCTCTTTCTCGTTTCCTTGCTTTCTCACACACACACACACACACACACACACTTTGTCCCAGGGTGAAAATGAAAATGGAGGACCTCACAAGAAGCATTCATCACATATTTATATATATGTGCTTACTCTTATCCTCTTCAGCATCCCATCACATCATTTTCCAAGCATATCCGTCGAATATTATCCGATTTTTGCCAAGTTGCAGAAAATAGATGGAAAGAGTCAAAGAGAAATAGAGAAGCTCTAAGTGGGGGCATGGATATAATGTTCTTGTCTCTTCTTCCTCTTCTTCTTCCTACTTATTTTAGTTGCACATCACTCGGATTTCCATCTACTCCCTTCTACATAGACCACATACCCGGTGGGTACTCTTAGCTACTCTTAGGTACTTTTTTCTCCCTTTCTACAAACGGTTTCGTGGCAATCTTGCAGGTGGTTCCAACTGTTGATGATGATGAAATTTGTGAATTGAAAATTTATGTTTTGAAAGAAAAACTACAAACTTGTACAAAATTGAGCATATTGTGTGCACTATTAGCGGTCAATAAATACATATGAGTGAAATTCACAGAACCCTCACACCAAATTGGGTGGGTTTTTAAAATTATGATTTTTTGCGCTCTAACGTTTACTTTTATGGCAAGAAACCTCCTCGAATTAGAATTTTTGAAATCGGACCGATTTTCGGGGTTTGAGACCGAAAAACGGGTTTTAAAAGCCTAAAACGGGGGTACAGCCATGGCGGCCATTTTGGATGCGATTTGG
Source organism: Gisinianus flammeolus (assembly GCA_034699125.1). Classification (NCBI taxonomy): domain Eukaryota; kingdom Metazoa; phylum Arthropoda; class Collembola; order Symphypleona; family Katiannidae; genus Gisinianus; species Gisinianus flammeolus. Next base: position 65,880 of record JAIUND010000428.1, on the reverse strand, counting down.
ATTCGGTTTTTTGCTCCCAGTATAGAATCGCTTTCCTCGAGGGCAGCAGGACGAAAACCCGCCATTTTATTTTCCCAGTTGCCCTCCGGAAGCTCGGCCATTTCTAACCTTTTTGGATGAGTTCGTACCCTAATCCCTTAATCCAACCGAGCGTCTGGAGGGCAACTGGAAAAATAAAATGGCGGGTTTTCGTCCTGCTGCCCTCGAGGAAAGCGATTCTATACTGGAAGCAAGAAACCGAATCCAAAATGGCCGCCATGGCTGTACCCCCGTTTTAGGCTTTTAAAACCCGTTTTTCGGTCTCAAACCCCGAAAATCGGTCCGATTTCAAAAATTCTAATTCGAGGAGGTTTCTTGCCATAAAAGTAAACGTTAGAGCGCAAAAAATCATAATTTTAAAAACCCACCCAATTTGGTGTGAGGGTTCTGTGAATTTCACTCATATATATTTTATTTCACATTTTAAAGAAAGTATGTCAAGCAGTATGCTTAGAATGCATATGGAATCCATAATTGTTTGTTTACCTTCGCATTCATTGTGAATTCCGTCAAAAATAATATCCTCAAATAGTCTGACTCGTGGTTGTTTTCTATGAATATGAAATTACACACTATGAGTGGAAATGTAGTTTTCCTGATTTTTTGAAGATACATAACTCGCCCAACTATACTATGTTTATTAGTGTCATACACACGCAAACCTGGAGATTTCTTAGATAGCAGCATGGGTCATAGGCCTACTTCATTAGAGGGGAAATTCTGGAAGTAACCAACAAGCAAGCTTAAATGAACTGTATTCACTTCATAGAGAATAGTGTGGAAATGTCGATGTGAAAGAAGTGCAGATTGAATAGGGTGAAAGCTACACGACTTGCTACGTGTGGCTTTACAATAGAAGGGGTCTTTTAGAATGTGAACCAACAGAACTAAAACGGAGTAGAAATCGTACCGTGAATGGAGCTTGAATAACCTTACCACCCCAATAATCAATCCAAAGTAATATAAATATTACTCATTTTCACCAAATACTACATGATAGTCTCACTTTATGTACTGCCGAATGTTTTCCAGGCTATAGAGCATACTTTTTGTGCAAATCTGTTGAGATTGGAGTTTTTACTACAAGTGTTGGTAAAACTTTCACCGTGAAAGGGCGAAACGGAGAAGAGAAGGTGTAAATTGGATTCAGAGATTTCGTATTGCTTATTAGTAATAAGTTATTATGCGGTATAGTTCTTTTATCAATCAACTCTTGTGGCATTCAATTGGACAAACATTCCTTTGTACATATTTACATACGAAATGTGTCATTCTATGCTATTCTTCTTTATGATTTTTAACAATGCATGTTTAGCTTTTAAGGTTTGCTTGCTATACTTTTTCGTATTGTTTTCGAAAATCAAACTGGTTTTTATAACAGCATTATTACGGGTGTGTGAGTGCCAATGAATTTGGTGAGCCGAAAATATCAAGTTTGATTAGAAGAGTACCAGAAACCATGATTTCGTTTCTTTTATGAGTATTTCTTTGAGGTTTATTATTTTTTTTTCTGATGGAGGAAAACTAGAAATAGACTTTGGTGAGTTTTATGAACTTTGTAAATGTCAAGGAGCGTGTAGCTTTCAACCTATTACAAATGTGACGCTTTAAGAGTCACAGAGAGAATTCTATTTATGAGGAGAGAAGTGGTCGAGTTTCCAACTACTTACATATATGTACATGAACATGTACCTATACGTGCAGTGAGAATTGAGTTCAATGAGACTTTCTTCTTCTCACTTATATCTATATCTATATATATATATATATATCTATATATATTATGTAGATGTACATCTTTAGTATCTTTTTGTGCTTTGATAGACTTTTGATATTCTCTCTCCTCCTTGTTCTATCTTTCTCCGAAATCTCGACTACATACATACTCTCAAAGCTTAATGGGGGTAAATGTGCAAAAGGGAAATGAAGAGAGCTATACAGTGAAATGTACACAGTTTGATGACGAGAGAATATGATACGTAGGCAAAGTAAATGGTTTGCGTGTATTTGAGTGGAACCCGGATATGTCTATAAGTATGAAGTAATGTAGTCATGAGGAACGGGAGGGATGTTCGAGTGAATACATATACGTGAAGGTAAGTAAAGATTGTGGCTTTCTCTAATCATCAGATTCAGTTCTTCAAGTGGTTTGGCGTTTCGTTTAGAAGGCTACGAAAGCCGAAAGGATTTCTACAGAATATCATCATTACATTTAGATATGAGTGTAATGTGAATGCTCGACATTCTCAGGGGAATTTGTAAATTTTACAATCTTCTCGTAAGAGCTTTGATCTCTTTATCGCCACGCTTGCTACACGTAATGAGAGGTCTATGGGAAACTACCATGCATAATCAGCCTTTGAACTTGGTGTTTTCCCTTTCCATTCCCCATGATTTCCCATTTAAGCTTTAGTGGTTCAACAAACTCCCTTCATGATTTGTACATTTTCTTGTAATTTTGTTGTCCTAAATAGTGGATATTTTGAATAAAATTAGAACATGAAAATGGAATACCAGAAAAGTACGAGAACTCTCACCGGTCGGAAGACTAACTATGAATGATGATATAATTGATAATGTATTTGCTGTCTGCTGTAAGGGTCAATTTTGTGAATCTAATTTTTGGTAATGTAAGATTCATTCTGAAGCTATCGCATCATACTAGAGAGACTAGAGACATGTGTTTAGTCGATATTTTCAATTATCAGACAGCATATTTTTGAATTCATTTTATAAACTTTTCTGTTTTATTCGTCTAATTCACTCACAGATTGATTTTCAGCTACTTTTCTAGCTCAAAGGATTAAGTATATTGTGTGTGGTGGATTTGTTTTGAATGATAACAATTCCGTTTGTATGCTTTAAAAGAAAAACGACTCGACAGAATTTGTAGCTGCACGTGGTTGAATAAGGAATGTGACTCATATAATGTGAGTATATTCATGGAATGGTAATACAGTTGGAAATAGCGAGATTACTCAACTAAAGATATATTTCTATTACCAAAGACAGAAAAGTTACGAGGAGTATTTTTTTTTTTGGAAAAGGTAAAAAAAGTTGAAAGACGGTTTGTTCTGGTGGAATCTTCCGTTTCTTGTTGAAACTCTGGATATTGATTATTTTTTCTTCTATTTCAATCAATTACGTAACGATAGTCTTTTGAGTCGTATTATCCCTTCCAGACCTTTATCCATTTTATCGAATTGTTCTTGAGGAATGATCTTTAAAGGAGCCGTATATTAATCATTTCAATTATATTGAACAGCTGCATGTATACAGTTCACAGAGTTCACCGACCTACATCCCAAGGGATTAATTTTTTAAATTAAAAATGGTCAGGAAATGTCAAGACTTCGCGAGCGCCGGAGCAGGAATTGTTCGAGGTTATTTTTTTTGTCCAATATATACTCTCTATTCGGAAATTTTTTATTTGTTAGTTTTTTTTTCATCGAAAGACAATTTTTCAATGATCCTGCTATATTATAGCGGCATCATTGAGTAATTGTCTTTCGATGAAAAAAAAACTAAAAAATTAAAAATTTCCGAATAGAGAGTACGTACAATTTATTTTTTTGCGAAGTTGAAGATGCGTAATTGTCCATGTGTCTCTAGTATTGTACGTAAAAGCGAAAGTACACGACATGAATGGAAAGAAAGTAAGAGAAGAGAGGAGGAGAGGAAGGAAGACAGAGGTAGGAGTAAAAGATGTTTTGAAGGCGGCTATATGTATAGGATGGATGTAAGGATTTGGAGAGGACTTTGACAATAGAAGAATCGGCAGTGGTAATATACAATGTGGATTCTGCAATAGATTCGTTGTTCATCTTTGAACCTCACGTTCAATTTGATTTCGGCCTCGGCGAACCTTCGTACCAAGTTGTATTTCTATCGGTCTATGTTCACTGTACTCTGGTATACTAGAATGTAGATGTAGATACCTATACAGGACACCTTTTCCCCCTTTTTCTTACTTATTCCCTCCACTTTCGCCTTTAGCCATCCATCCATTTGGTACTAGTAGTTGTTGTAGTAGAAGAAGATAAAATTATTATAACATTGCACCGGAGTTTAGAACCCTAGAATCTTTTGCACAAAGTTGAATTCATATTTTCAAATTTCCTTTCTCTTTTGTACGTATAAGTGTTTTTGTGTTGTAGTACTTGTAGTACTACACAGTCACTTTCTACACACGTTTGTGCACATACAATCGGATGGTATATTTACTATCCGATTTGTTCATTGTTTTTGTGTTAGAAACGCATATATATACTTTCCCGAAATATTACTTGCACAGTTTGAGTTTTGGATTTGGTACTGTTATGCATAGAAAATGAAGTGAACGTGTATGTTCTTGCCAAAAACCTTTTGGATACACAGACACTACACACTCACAGGGAGGGAGGATATGTATATATTATTATTATATATATCCAAAGTATTATCTTAGTACTAGTAGTAATAAAACATGTGTGTATATGCGTAGGATGTTTTATGCATGGTACACGTATTTGGAAGACCATAGATGGAAGATGAATGGAAGTGGAGACAGGACGGATGAGGAAGTAAAGTATAGTGGAAAGAAGAAGAAGAGAGAGACGGGAGATGTGAGTGACTGCCCTTGCATGCTTTCTTTCCATCTATCTTTCATCTTGCTTGCTTTCCTTCAAGTCGTTCAGTCTTCTTTTGCTTCTTTTTCTTCGTTTCCTGTAGTAATATTGACCAACCATTCTTACACAGTCTTCACAATTGCATACACACGCCTACGCCATTATTTCTACTGAACTTGCTTTTTACTAGTTTTCTTTCCCTGCTCGCCCAACCAACGAATACTATAGTGGAATCTTAGATAATTGTATCTGTGTAAAATGTGATGAATAGGAAAGAAAGAAAGGGAGTATGTGTATGTGTACGGTGAACAATGTAGAGTACAAAAGGACTAATTATTTTGAAGTAGATTCATGCTCAACAAATTACATTTTATATATTAAGTTTCGCTGGACTCGGCAAGCCAATGTAATTTGTGAATTGTTCACAGAGGAGATGTACATGCGTATTCAATGTAAGGGAATGTACGTATTACTAGGTACGTATATACCTAGATATTTTTCATATTATCAGTGTGATTCTTTTTTGGGATACATGTTTCGGGAATCCATAATGGTTATTTGGGTGTGAATGAAACGACCATTAATAGTTTGGGTTTTGAAGGGAAACGAAGAAAGTTTGTGTAAAAAAACTTTCAATTACCGTGAGTTTCAAAGTCGAATGATCGTGAGTCAAGTGTGAAATTGTATTGAATTGGAAGATATTCCGTACGTATAGAGTTTGGAATTTTTGAAATGTTGTTAGTAGGTATTCCATATTTTGGGCTTACTTTGTCCGTAATAGCGTGTACTCCTTGTACATAGTATGCTATTTTGACTTTATTCATTTATTTAGTGTCACTTTCCTACAATATGTGAAGTAATTTTATGTTTATTTCTGTACAGTAAGCATTTTGAAAAATTCCTTTATATGGAAAATAGAAGGTGTCATAAATCGGATTTGTTTCAGGACGGTGTCCAGTCCATATATATTTTTAAATACGACACATGAATTGATTGCTCAAGGAGACGACGCCTAACAAGCAAGGAATTATTTCCATACTGTACACCTGTTGAGTTATTCCGTCAACATATTATTTTGTACGGACATACTTGTTTTTAAGCAAAGGAAATCTCGTTCGTTTCCTTTTTAAACCCATTGCTGTTTCCCATCTATTTTGTGCATATTTCATCGTGGTTTTTTTTGTTTTCAATCTTATGTTGAAGTAAAATTCAGAGTGTACAGGAGGATGTATTGAAAAGGGGTTTGGACAATGAGAATGTGAGTAGAACACGAGAATTCGTTAAAGGGTAAACTGTGAAGTCATTTCTATGGTGTAAACCACTGCTCTAGTGGACTTTGTCTAGTTAGCGAAAGGTTGAAGATTGAAAGGGAAAAGTAAATTGGAGATCGGCTGGGGATAGGAGAATCGCGATGGGAGTGCAGAGTACTTGGTGATGAAATAGTGTGTTTTATGAGTTGGCTAGATGAGGCAGCAAATAAGATAGTGAATAGAGAAAAGAAAATCTTGTACAAGGGAGCTTGTAGTTTGTGTTCAACGCCAAGCCGCGAATTACGTGTGCCTTCCAGCTATCACATATATATATGCTCATGTTCTTCTCGTTCGTTCGTTCGTTTGCTTGTTGGTTCGTTGTGATGGTGAGAAAAGGGACAGGCGAGAGGACTATTTGTTATTTGTCCATCTTAACATGTATGTGATTGTGTACATGGGCATGTAGAGTCTGTTTTATTTCGGAAGATATGTACTTACATAGTTGGAACATGGAAAACGAGGAGGACTTTGGTAAGTCAAGCAGTTTACAGCTTGCTTTCGGCTTTGGCTGATCTTTTCCAGTTGGTATTTTGGTCCCTTGTTGTCTCTGTGTAATACTGTGTATACTTGTATGAAGTTACGTATATGTATATAATATATATATATGTATACACATAGCGTTTTATGGGTTTCAAGGAAAATGAGATGACATAAGCCTGGTACATTTTGTCGTTTTCACCTTTTTTATTTAGTTTCATGTGTAGAGCAAAAGGCAGGTCAAATAAAGTGATTTGTTTTGTTGTTGTGACCATTGCTCCCGATCTACAATTTACTATTTAAATTTAATACATACAGTATTCTCATCTCGGGGATCTGTGGAAATATGTAATATTACCAATCTCTACTGGGTATTTTTTTTCCTCCATAAAGTGTGGGACTGGAATAGAATATGGATTAATATGGAATATATTTAATATTTATGCTGCACAATGGTATTTTTTGAGTGCGAAAAATGTTTACTTGAGTACTCGACACATTTTAGAGTTTACTACTTGTGTGTACAAGGGTGATCGTAGAGGGATGTTTATTACCTTGATGCTGGTGAAAGTTGTTGAAGAAATCTTGAAAGTTGAAATATGGTTATCTACAGCATCTCAAGTTTTTTTCGGGAGTTTATGACTAGAGTGAGTATTCTATAGTTTATGAATCACTCCGAGTTCATGATATATATACGACCTGATATTGTTACAATAATACCTTGTAATAACAATAATATAGTAGAAAAAAAATGATAGTATTCAGAGATATAGATATTAGATATAGAGTTAAGTTGCATTTTTTAAAAAACAAGGAGTCTTTGGTGTCTTCCATCTCTTATTTCCTTTTCTTCCTTTCTGTCTCCCTGAGGTTTTTTGCAACTTTGAAGAGAAAGTTGTCGGGACCTGTAGTAGTAGAATGTTTACGCTGGATCTAGTAACTAGCTACTACTTGAATGTACATACATACTTTCACCGTATGTACACGAGTGTGTGTCTGTACGCCTAGCTGTCGGCTTGTATGTAAATGTGTGTGTGTGTGAGTGTGTATGTAGGTGTACATATGTGTGTGAGTGTGTGGATGTGTGAGTGTAGGCTGAACTGAACTGATTGAGTGTGAGAGAGTCAACAAAGTGGCTGGTAATCAAGATTGAGTGAAGTGAGTTGAGTTTCAGCTGGTGCTAGAACTTCCTTTAGCTCTTTTCTCCTTGTCTGTATATACATATGGGAAATCTTTAGAGGAAAGCATGTGAAATTTATATAAAGAGTTACATATTTATTCCAGGGAGCAACTCTGAGAGACGAGAAACTGATACAAAATACTAAATATCTCGCTCCGTATACATGTATAGATATATATATGCATTCTTGTTAGGGTTCTCCATCTATATATAGATGGAGAAGCATGATATTATAATTTCTACAGAGAGATGTTCACTTGAAATGCTTGTATGCTACATAAAAAGACTTGTCTGTAATATCCTCGCTTTACCATCAAACTTGAGCATATAGTACGTAAAGTTGTATGAGTAGCCATGTAACTTTCACACTATGCTAGACTTGCATATGAGTATGTACTATGTACATATAAAATGTATTATATCCATATAAAAAGATCTTTGTACATAAATATTTCTGTGCAAAAAGCTTGTGGGGTATGGGGCATGAAAACTATGTGTGTTGAGGAAGAGAAAGATAGTACTAGATGTGGAAGCGTTGGTGAAATGTCGACGGCACTTTTCTCTGACTGCTTTTTTTTACAGAAAGAAAAGTATGATATCACGATATGGCAGCAGTAGAAATTTCATGTGTAGAATATTGTATACATACGTAGAAAACCTTCTTTTTTTTACTTTGTGTAGGGATATACGACCGAAGCAGAATGTGGGGTTTTTATGATTTTTTGACGGCCGAATTTGTCCTGAGTACTTTATGAAAATTGGATATAAGATCCAGAGGATATGCTGTTGCTTTATTGTGTGTGTCGAGGGAAGCGTCAGTGTATTCTAGGGAAAGGGAGAGAGAGAAATATACATACATGCAGTCAAATCATGGTTTGCGCTCTCCTGGCTTGTTATCGTGGCTACACGGACAGACAAGTTAAAGTACAATACGCTTCTGCAGATACGAAACGTATACACAAAGTGTTTGAGATATTAAATTTACGTAGAATTTAAATCTTTGGTGTAGTCTAGGCCATATTCAAGTCGTGAATTTTTAACATTTGACTTTTAAAGTATGGAAAGTTTTTATGTGATTTTTCTTTTCCCCTTCCTTTTTTTTGATGTTTAAGTGTATAACTATGTAGTGTGCACCTATACTTTGTACATACGCCTCCACTTTGTTTTGAGGTAATTTTTCTAATTCTTCTGAGTATTCTCCGTACGTGGGGGAAACGGGGATTAAAAGCTTACTTGTGCATATAAAACAAAATACACCTAGTTTTGTTTGGTTATTACACATTTTGTAAGGTTTGTTTCATTTCAATTCATGCTCATAGTGTGAGAAACTCTTGTGGGCTCTCATCCAAAAGTTTCGCTCAATATCAAGAAAAATGTCATGTGTTTGTCATTTTTATCATGAAATTTATATGTCAATTGATTGTATTGATGTGTACATGTGCTAGTGACATATTCGAAATGAGGTGGAATCATGTTCCTTTTATTATAAAAAAATCTAAATATCTGTGTTTTTTTTTCCTACCAGGTTGCTGAGCGTTTACTGAAGCAAGAGATTTTGAGTCGAGATGATATGATCGAGCTCCTGGGGAAAAGACCATTTCCAGAGAAATCCACTTATGAGGAATTTGTGGAAGGTACTGGATCCTTTGAAGAGAATACTGAACTACCCGAAGGTCTTAAAGGTTGGAACCAAACCAAAGAACCAGAAAGTAAAAGTGAACCACCCCCCAAAACCGGTGAAGCCGCACCTGCTTAAACTCTTCCAATCTCCTCCTCAAGTCACCTCAGATTTCCATCTGAACATCATCCACAAAGTCGTCATATGGTTAAAAGGACTTTGCACTTAAATAAATTTTAGTAATTAAACACCCGTTCTGATATGATACCTTCTTAAAAGTATGTGTGTGTGCTAGTAATTTTCACTTGTGAGTAATTAAACGATAAATTGCCCACAGTACAATAATAATCAAAAATGAGTTTTTCTTAAATGTCCATATCCAACGCAATTCTAATACAGCTATTCAAATGCGATTCTTCCTTTCATTTATATTTTTTTAGTATATGAATGAATGATGATGATTTGGAACTTTTGCGACAAGTTAAAGTTGTCTTTGTTTTATCTTGGAGCTCAGTGCATTTACAATTCAGTGTGAGCCAAAATAGACACATTTGATGGACATCACAATATTATCTTTGCATGAATAAATCAAGATTTACTTTCGGGTCTTCTTTTAATATTATTTTTTATCAAATTTCAAGAAAATACTGTATTTAGTATTCAAACAAAAGGTAGAGTCGCGGAATGAGTCACTCAATTTTTGATGTGAAAGCACTCAAAAATACCAAAAACAATTTACAATATTATAGTGGATTTTATATAGTTGCCAAAACGTTATCAAGTTTATTCTTGATAAAAAAAAACATGAAAATACGACTTAGGTTTTGAGAACGAGTTACTGTATAGTGAAAATAAATATTTATTATTATTTATAAAAATTCAAGTATGTACATAATTTTATTTACAAGGAATAATGAATGATGATACTTTATACATAGACGAAAGAGTACAATAATAAACAACCGTATATATGTTCTGTTGAAAAGTCTTTTATATTAGAATCATGTCTATATATTGGTTGAGCCATTTCTCCTGCTCAGATGAGTGAAATCAATGAACATTAGCTCAAGGGGAAAAGTTGGGATGTTGGTGGTGGTGAGATGCCAAAGTTTTTTCCCCTTTAGTTTGCCAAACTGACTAGGTTTCATTCTCTCTTAGTTCACTGGACTTGGCTTGATTTCTTTGACTTGATAGTTTTTTTTTTTTGGTTTTCCCCTCGTTCTCTGCTACAACTACACAACTTAGATGATTCTGGGCTGAGACTGGTTGAAATTTGATTGTTGGTTCAATGTTCAGCTTTGATCAGCACACTCTTGATGGCTCTAATTCTATAAAAGTTTCTTTCCTCTGATTTTTCTCTTTCTTTCTTCCTTCATTTCTTTCTTCCTCATGGATTATATAGCAGAGTCGAGTATTTTCTGTAGTCACACAACTTGTTTTGTCTTTCTCTTTGTCTCCGACAAGCGAACGAAACCTTCAACAACAACTAGATGACGAACCAAATGTTAACCAATGAAGAGAAGAAACACACAGGCCCCCAAAAAAATGATTGTAAGTAACAAAAAAAAACTTATATAATACTTTTTCCCCATTTCCCCAGTTTCCACTTGTCAAATTTTTTTATGTGTTATTATTTTGCACTTAAGAGAACATTGCTCAAACTTATTTACATATGTACGTTCTATCGTCTAGACGTTCCATGGACTTTAAAACCCAACTCCTGTACACTCATAAAGCTGGGAGAGAAAGGGATAATGATTATTTCATTAGTAGGGATACGATACATATAGCATGCCTAGCTAATGAGACAGTTGAAGTTAATTCATTTTGCGAATCATGTAAAGCTACACAATATCATGTAAAGTCTTTTGGTAACTTGCTGCTAATATACTTATAATTATTTTGCATCCAGTACTTATTAATAATTAATTTCTTGTATTTCCCCTTTACCTTTTCCTTTAATAATTCCTCATTTTCCAAACTTTGTAGTTTTGGTGCTGTTCATATGAAACTTTATCGTGTACTTTGAATTTCTTATCATTTTCTTCGAGATTCCAAGAAATAAGATTTAGTATGTAGTACGGATAATAGACTGAAGGTTTTAAAATATGAAAATTGAATCAATAAAAGATAAATTGGTAAAACAAACAGTTCAAATCTTGTGCGTATAAGCCGAGGAGATATTTTAAATCAAAATGAGACATTTCATAATAATAATAATAATAATAATAATAATAGTAGTAGTAATGGGGAAACCGTAACACGATTCATACAATTTGGATAGACAGATACTATTTATTTCTATTTATCTGCATTTGGATATTTTGGATGGAATTATTTGGAATTTAAATGTTGAATGTGGTGCTCACGTGTTTTGCATGTTGATACACATATGCAATATGAAGATATACCTATATATAGGTATATGTGAGGGTTGTATTGTGTGGATGAAGATGAGTAGGTAGGTATACAGGAGGCTGAAGTTGTCTGAGAGTTCTTGAAATTCTCATACTTTTGACTTGACATTTAATTTAGACGCAGGAATGGTCTGGTTCGAGGAAACGAACGAAAGCTTTTGACGGATTGAGTTACTTTATTAAGTATTCACTGTGGAGGAGGAAGAAAAACCAGAGAAAGTAACTCTACACAGGAATCAAGAGAAGGAAAGAAAGGGGATGACTAGGTAGACAGACGTGGATAACATGTATATATGCACATACATATAGAGAAACGAGTCGACGAGGTGGAGAGAACAGGCAAGAGTAAAAAAAAAGGAGCATACCAGTAGAATTTCTAATGCTCATCCTGGCACTACTACGCCAATGTACACCAATGCCAATGCAATGCGATGGGATGGAAAAGTTGAGTAAACTGATGCGAATTGAATACTAGTTTTTTTTGTCTCTCCTTCGCTTCACTTTCCCCATATAAATATCTACTTACTTATTATATGGACTTTCTCCAATTTCTTTTTCTTTCTCTCGCTATCTCTCTCGCTATCTCTCTCTCTCTCTTCCCTTCTCTCTGTCAATAAGAAGTCTTATAGGTATTTGGTACAGAAAACTTTCATTCTATAACGTACGCTTAAATACAATTTCATGCCACTTCATACATTGGCTTACAACTTACAAATGTAAGTCGCTTGTACGAATTTCCCCTTTCTCTCTTACTTTCCTCTCCTTTCTCTTACTCTTTCCAATGGAATACAAATCCGGTTTTTGCATTATTCTGTTGTGAATTTTCAAACTATGAAAACAGTAAAAAAGAAAGTGTACATGTACACTTTTATATTATTATCAAGTTGGTTTTATGGTTAGAAAACTTGTGAGACGCACCGTAAAAATCGTATCGCACATGTACGAGTCGCTAGGTACTACTTACTACTCCTACTACATATACTACTGAATATTTATATGTAGAGGGATGTGAGTGTATCTCCTCGGCAGTGTAAGGCGTAAGCTGTTAAATATGTATGAAGTGTCTTGGAGGGTGTTCTACAGTTAACTATATATAGTCCTCGTATAAACTATAAATATAGAAATGAAAGCATCCTCTCTATTCCTTTGCTATTCTAATGAAGAGATTGTAAACTTGGCATGAGTGTGTGTGTGCTTGTCAAGGTAATGTTTAGCACTAGTTGAATAGTGATTTGGGACAAACATATATAAACACGCATGGAAATCCCCGTGTAATCTATAGCAAAAAGCGCGCTTCCAAGGAAGCGGTTGACTTTATATACGCTTCCACTGTAAATTGTAAACTCGATATAACGGCCATTTGTTTTTTGAGTTGTTGCAATTATGGAATTTTGATGTAGCGGTCAGAACCGTTATGCGTATATGTATGTATTGTCCAAAATATTTGATCCATTGAGAGACAGTCGTAGCGAGTATTCAATATATTATCGAGTCTTTTGATTCATGGAATCAAATTCATCACAAAACAATATCGTACACTGTACAGACCAGACACGAGTGGAGTCAATGCATTTTTAAGCTTTGAAGCAGGGGGGAAAGTTTGTTTATTACAAGCTTAAACAAAGATGTGCACGTCTTCAACAATTTCGTAGGAAACAAAGCAAAGAAAAATAACAGTAAAGGGAAAGGAATGGATCAAGTTTGGAGTGCAGATTAAAATTTAACTTTGGGAAAAGAATTACAATGAATTTATTACACTACTGAATGGAATTCTATGACTGGTCGTTCTTGTCGTTTCCTGCCTACAGTTTTTTTTAGATAACTTGTGGAATTGTGGAACCGATAAACTTTTTGTTTTAATATATATATTATATACATTATGTACATTTGTTTTGGTAAGTTTGTTGTGGATGAATATTTTATTTAGATGGTAGAGCAAATAGAGATTCGAAGGGAGTCCTCATGAATTTGAGAGCGATAGGATTTGAGTGGAGCGATGTTTGGAAATAGAAATCACATTTCAATCCATATACTTGAAGTAAACGTAAAAATCCCATCCCATCTGAACCAAAAAAAAAAGTGATGAGATGAAACGAGAAGTTGTCCGCAGCAACCATCACTGTCTCTCAATTCCCTGTCTCTCATTTACAAGAAATAAAAGAATCCCTCTTCAACTTGACGTTTGTTTCCATACTTTTTTTTTTTCATCATATCCTTTCATTTCCTCACCATCACCATTTTCCTCATCAATTCCAAAATCTGACATCTGCTTTAAAAAAACCAGCTTTCCATACACTGAAATTCCATTCGGCATACATTTTTTTGGAGATTATTTATGGATAAACACTTTATCAATTTAATTTTAACGGAAATCCCATGTCATTAGAGATTCCACGAGACACAAATTTACTTTTAGGATTCAAAATCATGTCAACTTCCTGGAAAATATACATATCATAACTGACAAAGAATACACATACACCAAAAGTAAAAGAGTTGTGCGATGAAAATTCTAGAGTGGCATTACTTTTGGATGTAAAAAATCAAGCTTTTTTTTTACTACGTGCATACAAACAACTCCTTTGAATGTGAATACACAACATGATGCACTAGTAATATGCAGCAAAAATATTATGGGGATTTGAATGAATAAATTCTGACAAGGAGGAAGGAGAGAGAAATCCTTGTACAGTTTGATATGTGCATGACCTAATTCTTAATGTGAGTTCAATCGAGCGAAATGAAGTTACAGGGAGACGCCGGAGAAAGCGAGAGAGAGAGAGAGAAGTTAAAACTACGTTTCGTGCTTTCGTTTTCCAACGGATCTGGAGCCTTTTCCCCTCTCTGATTTATTTGCAACTTAATTCATGGTGAAGGGAGTCTCTTGACTTGCCATCACACAAAATTACATGGTTACATAACAACGACAACAACAAGAACAAGATGAGTGCTACAACTATCTGAAGATACACAGCTCCCACAGAAAACATGGAATTGTAATTCTCCTTCTTTTTTAATGGGTTTTAATTACATCAAATCAACTTAACAAAAAAACTTTCATCAAATTTCAATTATCAATTATTATCATTTTACTTCTTTCATTCCAAAACATTACATACGTCTTTTGTAAATTTTGCAGGATTTGGGGGATTTTTTCCTTTTCCCGATCAAAATCCATAGACACAAGATAAGAATCGCTAACAATACGTACTCAACTCACGAAGTTGCGCTTCGATAAAAGTAAATTTGTTTCAAAAGAAAGGAAAAAATATTTTAATATTTTATTTCAGTCATGAATGATTAATTCGTGACTCAACGTACATGACATGAAAGAAACAGAGCGTGCTTCCATTTTTTCCGTTTTGATTTGAGTTTCCCTTGCGGTTCTGATTTTCTTGTTTCCCATTCAATGTGTAATATGCGTATAAAAAAAAGTATTTGATATTTCTACAAGATCCATCCAAACCCGTACCGAGTACCGAGTCGAACAGTGGAATGTATCACAATCAAGAGAATGCAGAGGGGGGAAAATGAGTGGGTTTTTTTTCGGGAGCGTTATGCAATTCTCGAGAGAGTACTTTATTGTTGTGCACTGACCGAGTCAGTAATTGGTTGTAATTGGAAATTGACGTGATCAGTACGATAACTTTTCTTTGAATTACTTCCTTCAGACCAAAAAAAAAAAGAAAGTAGAAACAAAAAAACAAGGCGAGGAGAAGAAGAAGCTGAGAGAAAGCTACATACATACATATTGAATACGATGATTGGAAGACTGGAAATCCCATGGAAAATGAAATTGCAACACTACCAGAATATACAAGATAAAATTCGTTGGACGTGTGTATCGTAACATTGCAGACTCGAGTCTCCCCATTCTGAACAAGACAAGCATTTTCATTCTCTTCCTTCAATTTCGATTTCGATTCCTTCGACTCTATTTTTTTTCTACTTCTCTTCCTCCTAAACTCTTTCATTTTACTCTCTCTCTCTCTTCTCTTCTTCTTCTTTCCTTTTTTCACTCGTGCTCCATTAACTCATCTTCGTGTAATGACTCTCTAATTTTTTCCCATCGGCCAAAAATAAATCTTTCATTTTGACCGTTTCCTTTTCCACAAACTACACCACAAAACTACACAACAAGACTTTCACCAATTGTTTCAAACGCGAATGAAATGAACAACCTACATATTCAAAATGATTCGGAGAAGCTGGAAATTGTCATTTTAACGACGATATCATTACAAGCCAAATTATACAGCTGACTCAAGTTTAATCCAAAAAATTTTTATCCATCCATCCACATTTTGACTAAAAAAAAATTGCTCAAACTTTGACATTTGGGTCTTTTGTAAAAAAAAACACCCAAGTATACTTTCTTGCAGAGAAACAGATTGTTCAAGCACATCTTGCAAATACGTAGTTTTGAAAATCGAAATCATTCAAGAATTTCGACGCCCACTCATAATCTCATTACATAGAAGCAAAGTTTAAAAACTGTGAAAGCTGAATGCGGAGAAAGTCGGAAGTAACGAATTTTTAATGCAAATCCCCTACAGTAAGAATTATTTTGCAATTTTTGGGTTTCTATTTGTTTTGTTGTTGGTCTGTCTGCTTGCATTGCTCAAGAAATATTTTATTTGACAGGAGTAACCTTTCACGCTTGAAAAGGACATTTAAAAGCAATTGAGGGTATGAAAAAGAAAATCTGATTGACGTTTTGATTTCAATTTCGAGTGTGTCAGGGGAAGAAGAAGGAAACCTTTTCATATTCCCTGAGTACAAGAAGCCAAAAAAAATTGTATTTGAGAGAATGGACGAGACGTTGAAATTTTCTCCGAGTTGATCTTTTCCGCTCTTTCTTTTGTATGTATGAGATGCCAACACGTTGGGAGGGTTCGTGCTCGTACTAAGAATGTATGGTACCTCCATAAGAGAGAAAGAGAGAGAGAAGATATACAGAGAGCATTGGACCAATTCTGGCATTGAGTATCTTTGTAAAGTGTAGTCGAAATTTCATTGAAAGCCTTTATTAAATTTTTTATCGGAGGGTGCAGGGAAGTCTATTGTCTGTCACTGTCGTCGTCTAAGCGACTGCTGACGCTCTCTCAAGTTGATCTCGATGCCATCGCTTTATATATCCAATCCATCTCCAGAGTAGTCCTCCATCTCCATCTCCATCCATGCTCACCCCATATCTCTCTCTGCACATCTCAAAACCAACCAACCAACACGCAGACGAGCACATATGCTAGGCCGTAACCAACTTTCAACACAATGAAACGTCTCCGCCGCTCTGTATAAATGTACAGATGTGCCCAAATTAATAAAGCGAGGAGCCTTAACATTACAACCTGCTGACAACATCACTTTCCATCCGATGTGCCCAACTCTGTCATTTCACCTTGACAACCTGCATCTTCAATCTCCCTCAACTCCACATTATTTTATCACCATTCAAATCCCCCTCCCCCAAAACAACGTCAAAATCCAAACGGTATTCAAATTAAAAATGGCTTGTATATTCAAACTATTTGAAACTACAACAGATTTCAACGGTAAATCTGTTGTTCAAGACGAACTAATAGCAAGTTTTGAATGATTAGAAATGCTAATACTGGGAAAAGTAGAGTTATATACGTACGTAATCTGAGGAAGAAAAAGAATCACCGTTCAAATTCCTTTAGGCTTTCTAAGTATATTAATCTTGAGGAAAATGGTAGAATGGCTCATGTGTCTTGTTCTCAACTGCAGATTGGAACATCACATTGTGAAGAGGGAGAGTGAGAGTGAGAGTGAGAGAGAGAGAGAGCGAGAGCGAGAGAGAGAAGAAGCGAAAGTGAAATGGGAAAGATGAAGGAGAATTTTATACTCAGACTCCGAGGGAGAATGCAAAAGGCTTTTTGTTTCTCTCGTTTGCTTTCGGTTGCTGTGTAAATTAAAGAATGAAAGAATTCGAAATTAGAAACAGAAATAGAAAACAGAGAGTCAGGAGAGAGAGATAGAGAAAGCTGAGCATTCTTTACCTGACGAGAAAAAATTTCCGTTGTTTTTGTTGTTTGAAAATCCAAATTATCACAAGTTTTCGTTCCTTTGTTCGTCTTGGTAATCGGGGGGGGGGGGGCTATACAAACTGTTCTGTGTGTACACGTAGATTGTAGATGGCACTGAGATAAAAAACAGGCCACAAAAAAGTACAAGTTTTTTCAAAGGAAAAACTCGTTGGAGCTACATATATGTACAGTGGGAAAGCATCATCTTGGGATTGCTCTCTCCGTATTGAGACTATCTACTTCTACAGAGAGAGAGAGAGAGAGAGAGAGAGACACGCAGACTTCCCAACTCAACTTTTAAAACAATGGAAGGCCAGGAAAGTTGTGTACATGTTCGATGGTGTACGTACGTGTGTGAGTCCAAGGTGCTTGGTTGTCTTTGTATATTTTTTTGGTGTGTATTTACACATAAAAAAGGGGATGGAGTCTAGTTTGTTAAGGGTTTTCCTGGTGGAGATCCAGCGACTGATTGTGAAAGTGTTGAAGGCATTCTAAAATACATTTCCACAGGCTTTCCTTCCCTTCTGACTCTTGACGTCTTCTTTACTCGTATGTGATGTAGCACTCTCTCTCTCTCTCTCTCTGTTAGTTCTACATTTCTACTTGTACATCCATGTCGGCATCAAGACGTTCGGCATTTGAACAACTCAAGATTGTGTAGCTCTTTTTTTACACGTTAAGTAACTGAACGTAACGTGTAACTCAACTTTTCTGGATGTGAGTACCGTTGTGGGTTGAAAATAAAGGCAGACGACGACGGCACGAGAAGAAAAAGAAGAATCAACTCTGACCGTCAACGTTTCAGTTTTGCCAAGCTAAGCAGAATTATTCTTCCCCCTCTTTCTCTCTCTCTCTCTCGCTTTCTCTCTCTCTCCACATTTCACCAATTGAGATGCACAGCAGAAACGACTTTAACACTTTATTCGAAACTTCTTTGACTTTTTCCCTTCGCTCATTCTCGCCGTTCCAGTTCCAGCGTGTACACACACACACACACACACACACACACACACACATACACACACACACACACACTTACACATATACACTATCTCATTCTCACTCTCTCTCTTTCTCTCTCACTCGGAGTTGCTCTACAGAAACTTAAACTGTATATCATATGTATTATGCATATAGCATAAAGATTCTAGCGTGAAGGAAGAGGACGCGGAGAAAGCGAGCGAGAGGAGGATGGTTTGAGTTTCGGGAGTCTGTGTGTACTTTGTTGGATTTGGTTGTATTTGTATGGTGGATGGATGGATGGGAGGTTGTGTAGGTACTCGTAAGGAGTTTACACGGTTCTCTATGGACTCGACGACGACTTTTTTCTTCGTCTTCTTCTCCTACGTCTTCTTGTCTATTCATTCTCATTCCTCGTAACCCTTTTTTTTCTCGCTCTCTCTTCCTCTCCTTCTCTGTCTTTATCTTGTTCAAACATCCACCTTGTAATCAGCTAGTCACTTCAGATTCTTCCTATCTCTTTCAATGCTAATCGTCAGCTTTGCATACGGATAAGGCAATCCACTTATACACTCTGTCTCTCTCTCTCTATTTCTCTCTCCCTCTCAGACTGACGTCTGCATTTTTATGTAAATCGCAACGTAAATAGTAGCGGACATAAATCTGATGCTGACGGACTCCAACTTCAAACTACCAAACTACAGGAGTATGTGTGTATGTGTGCTTGCATGTAGGCATGTGTGTGTGTGTGTGGAGGAGAAACGAAAGAAGGAAAGGAAGGAGGTAGTTGTTGTAGCTCTACTCTGGCGGTAACTGTGACTGTGTACATATCCCAATGTATATATAAAGCACACGCAGGTTCACATCCACATATTTTTTCCTTAGGAGAATAAATTTCTTTTTAAAACAACTTTCCTTCCCTTTTCCTCATCCTCTTTTTTTCTTTCTCCCTTTCTTCCTTTCTTCTTGTTCTTTTTTTCCCATGTTCTTGTTCTTGAAAGAATTTTAAAAACTTTCCCTCTTGTCTTTTTTTCTTGTTCGTGTGTTCTCCTTTTTTTTCTCTTCTGCTTTGTACAATTTTATTTCTTCATCCCTTGTCTTTTCTCTTTCACTCTTTTTTTTTTTCTCTCTCTCTCTCTTCTTGTTTTTTCCATGACCTTTGTCTACTCGTTTTATTCTCCTGTAGATAGAAGGGACCATGAAGCAACTACAAAGTCCTGAATATTTAAAAATAATGTAACCAATTTATTTCCATAGAGTAGAGAATAAATTGTCTCTCTAGACAATACTTTACCATAAGATGAATGAGTTGAAAAAATATTTATGAGGATAAAATTTCCTAAATCTTCCAATATATTAGCTCCATATTCTACTTCCCTTCCCCCCATTCTATACTCTATATAGAAAAACTATGGGCTTCCATCCAAGTTCAAACTGCCACTTCAACTCCAGCTGCCCACCAACTAAATTCCTGACAGGAAAACGACGACGACGACGATGAAGAAGAAGAAGAAGAAGAAAAAAGTTTAGGATTCGAAACTGCCCCAAGTTTTTCTCTCTCTCTGTGCCAGCACTACATATTACATACACTCATGCAGATTCCAGTAGATTCCACAAATGTGAAATGAGAATTAAAGATAGACTGGGGGGGGGGGGGGGGAAATGGTCATATTTCTTTCATTTATGTAATTCCGTGCCAGGTATAGAAAGAATTTTAGATCTAGATTCAAGAAGAAATACGGTAAGCAGTAGAGTTTTTCTTTGTACAAAGACTTGGATTTATTCCCACATTCT
Organism: Gisinianus flammeolus; assembly: GCA_034699125.1. Classification (NCBI taxonomy): domain Eukaryota; kingdom Metazoa; phylum Arthropoda; class Collembola; order Symphypleona; family Katiannidae; genus Gisinianus; species Gisinianus flammeolus. The sequence continues at coordinate 45,428 of JAIUND010000428.1, read as the reverse complement.
CACATTCAACGGGATGGGACTGGATTGCATATATACATACATACCCTGAGTTTTTTTGGGGGGACGATTAAAGGTGAGAACATTTCCTCAAGGTTTTTTTCTTTACCCCTTGGTGATAGAGACAAACACTTTTTTTTGGATTGAGAATTGAGATAAAAAAAAATGGAGATAAAGAGAGAGAGCGAGAGAGAGAGAGAAATAAGAAATAAGGTGTAGATATTTCTTCACAATAGACAAAACAAGAAAACGGAAGAGAAAGAGAGAGAGAGAGAGAGGAAAATTACTTTACATTTCTCTTGTTTATGTTCGTGAGAGTGTGAAATGGAGAGAAAATACGGTCTTTGGTCTTCATTCATCTTGGGATAATAGTAAAAAGTATGTGAAGGAGACCATTCACATGAAAAAACTTCAAGTTGAGTTTCACTCTGTTCCCTTTTTTTCTACATGTGGATGCAAAAAAAAGAGCAAGGTTTTTTTCTCCTATTTTTTTCCCTAGCTATATCTGTACAGATACGTTTTGTGTGTGGTTGTGTGAGTGTGTGTGTGTGTAAGTACTATGCATACGATTGTGTATAAGGATAAGGGATTTTTTGTTGAATGTTGGATATTTCCAGTAGATATTTTTTGAGTGTGTGTACTTGTAGGATGTTGGATGTGATACGTGTGCGGCTCAGATGGTCTTAAAGGGGAACTATCCATAAATGATATGCACGTTGTGCACCCAGACAGAATAACCACTTTCCTCAGTTCTTTCTTTCCTTTCTTCCCCATCCATCCACTTTCTCTCTCTCTCTTTCTCTCTCTCTCTCTCTCTCAAGTTCCAGTTGTAAGAGGAGCAGGAGAAAGGGACGCAGCAAGGGAATGGCAAGTTCCCAAACAAACGATCTTTCATGCATTTCAACAAGGTAAATCCGCTTGGATTCACATACAAATAGACATCTAATCCCAGTGTAAGTTGGCCCTTCTCCTTTTTTACATTACAACAATTCAACTTGACAGCCTCGAAACAAAATGGACAGCAGTAAAATAAATGGTTTATCAACAACACTCTGCTCTTCTCTCCTCCGTCCAATCTTCTCCACATGCTCCTCTCACAGCCGCACCTTATCAAACCTAACTGCTTATTTCTCAGGAAAATTCTCTCTCTACTTCTTCTTCTCTCTCTTTTCTCTCTCTCTCTCACTCTCTACACAAGCACGAGTCGATCACTCATTTCCTAGTTTGAATTCCCAACATGAAATCCTCAGTTGACGTGCATGGGCGAAAATGAATAACATATGGAAAAAGCTTTTTATCTTCTTTTCTTCTGACTGTATACACGACCATTTCAATTCCCAAATCTTTTCTATGCACAGAGCACAAAAGGAAAGAAAAAAAATTTTCTACAGTCATTTCCATAAATCATGGAAACCCTATAAAAGAACACACTATCCTATCCTACTTTCCACTTGTGTACACGTAAACACGTGGGAAACAATAGAACTTTGTTTTATTGTGTATTGTGTCTGAACCAAATCCTGAGTACATGAAGCATTAGCCCTTATTATCATTATTACACATAACTACTAACTGTAGAATTTTCTCTTCTCCATCCGTATAGTTACAATGATTCTCATTTAAATGACTCGTTTTCTTCCTTCATTATTCCTGCCTTGTATAAATATGAACAGCCATTACAAAGCGTCAGATAAATTAGTTGACTTTACTCGCGCGATTTCATTCCTCGTTGTACACATTTTTTCTTTCCGTCTAAATTTTTAGAATCGGAATAAACAACATGACCGTAGGGTATTTGCCGATTTTATTGGTATTAGTACGTACGTTGCTTCACATTTACATGGAGGCTTGGAGTGGAAAATGAGGACAAGAGAGGAAAGAGATGGACAGAAGAAGTAAATTAGACACTGGTTGAAAACAGTAAAAGTGAACCTGTTGAATGAATTTGGTTAAAAAATTCATCTATAGATAAAAGACAGAGTTGACGGAAACGAAACGACCTGTTGAGTAAAAGTGAACGTGAAACGATATGAGCTTTCACTCTCGTCCTCTTGCCTCTTTGCCTCGTTGCTTTCATCTCTCTCTCTGTATTTATTCATTTGTGCGGGAGATTGAGAGTTGGAACGAGAAGGAGAACCAGGGAAAAGGAAAGAGTGAAAGAGGAGAGATTGGGTGCGGGTGCTCAAGTTAGATCTCAAGAGTTTGCCGTTTAATGAGAAACTCTCTGTTCATACCGACTACATAAGATATAAACGTGTGCGATATTTATATATCAGACACTTCTTCATTTCACACTACGCATACTCACGTTTTTAAACATAAGATACAGATACGTATGAGCAAATTCCACATTATCATCTCTTCTGTTGTTGTTGTGTTGTTGTTTATGTTGGTTTAATTTACTTCATCACATCCCTCCTCTATTTATATACATCTTTGACGTTCCTCATAATTACACAAATGAAATGGACGAGAGCTCACAAGAAAATACACATTTTCTATTCACACAACGAAAAAGAATGAGGAGAGGAAATTTGGTAAACTGTCTACTGTAGTGCTTAGACAAAGGTATGAATTTTTTTTGTAGATATGCATGTCGTATAAATAGTATCTGTGTAAGTATTTGGTCTCTGGACTCGGCAGACGAAGCTATTTGTTTTCCTTCCGTTCCTCAAGACACTCTTCATTATGAATACATATGAAAAGGATAATTAGACGGAGAGGAACTGGATGCCTCCATCTCTCTCAATTCCCTTCCCTTCTTTCTCTCTCTCTCTCTCTCTTTCTTTCTTTCTTTCTCCAGCCGCTCCAAATTTACAAACACGTACACAAAGTTGTCTACATGCGGGTTTAGTTCCCAGAATCCAAAATTTGCCTTGCCTTGTCTTCCCAACGAAACTCAACGCTCTTCCCAATCCCACTTTCTCTCTTTCGAAATCCCAACGTAAATGTAAATACAAATAGTGCATACAACTGTCGACTATGTACAATACAAAATATATTATACATCGGTGTATGCACATAGTTGAACCTGTAGAAAAAGGATTCCGAGCGTGAAACAGGATTCATAATGTGTAGTCCGTATATATATATATATTTATATTTGTATTCACTCACTCACTCGATTCACTCCTCGTACAACATCCTGATATGGATATGACCAGCTGCAAAACTTCCTAATTTTCCTGTTGATTCCTCCTCTTTCCATATTTCCTTTCACAATTAATCTTCCCCTTACTTTCAACTCTCTCATCATTTCTTTATTCTAATATTTTATGTTGACTATAAGGAAATCCATGCTAAAAAAAAGTCTAAAAATAGATAAAATCCTCTCCAAATACGTACACGCACTCTACTTATTAATTCAAACGATACATATCGTGCAGAAAAAACACAATCCTCAACAAGCGACTGAAAGAATGTGAACTCGAATGAATAAATATAATACTCTATCCATTGACAAAAAGAATGCGGTTAGAGTAAAGGAATGGTGCACATTTTGAGGGTGGGTACTTCCATGTAAAGTACCCTATGGGTACTTCTTAGTGTGTGGAAGGACCCTATGTATCCTTCCATTGGAGGACACATAGGAATTTTTTTCCTGAAAAGACTGGTGCTGAATTTTCAAATACAAAATGGAGGCACTTGAAAATGCCAACATGGCGGATACCAAGCACTTCAATATGGCTGATTTCTAAGGCTCTGGCGTCCAAGTACACATATGAAAGTGTCTGTGAAAGGACCCATAGGGTACTTGTGTGAGAGTCAACATAGGGTCCTTCCATTAGGACGAAGGACCCATAGAGTCCTTTCATGAAAGTACACATAGGGTACTTCCATGGGAGGACCCATAGGAAATTCAATGGAAGTACCCATAGAGTCCTCCAATGGAAGGACGCATAGGGTCCTTCCACACGCTAAGAAGTACCCATAGGGTACTTTACATGGAAGTACCCACCCTCAAAATGTGCACCATTCCTTTACTCTAACCAAGAATGCGGTTGGGTTTCGTATTATCCTTCGCTTTTTGAGACTTCCGACCTCTAATAATGAAAACATAACTTCACCATTTGGTGGAAATTACTGAAATTAGAAACTTGTGACACTCTGCTAGTTTTTTCTCTTCATGTAGACGTGTGTGTGTTTGGGGTGGGGGCGTGAAAATTGGGAGAGTAAAGATTAAGAGAGTTGAAATTATATTACAGGAGACAGTACATTAGACCAACTAGTTGCACAAGATGGCAAATTTAAACGCATAACACACACACACACACGCACTCACCTAATGGAGAAGATTGAGGTTTTGTGAGTGAAAAGGCATGTTCATTTATATAGGTTGAATTTTGGGAAGGGAAGGAAGCTCATTGTCAGACTCTTGTATGGTACGATACATGTATGCACGAGTATGGTGTTTATCCATATTGTGGGGGTGTGTACATAAGGAATTAACTAATTTATACGAGGGAAAGTAGACAGGAGCTATTCCCCAGTGATAATTGAATAGGAGACGAATGACACTTTGTAATCGGAGCGTAGTTATCCGTAAATATGGAAAGTGAGAGAGAGAGAAAGAGAGAGAGTTGAGTTTGGTAATAGTAGACGCAGTAGTGGAGGAGAGGAGAGGACGATTTATCCAAATTCGTCCCTAGATTTGAGCCAATGAATTGTCCATAGAGAGAAAGAGAGAGAATGGACGATGGACCACACTAGAATAGATTATGCGTCCGTCAATCCGACGACAGGGAATGCAATGTCGGCAGAGTATCGTTGAGAGCTGACAATTTCTCATTGGGAACTCAACGTGAACATACAGATAGATAGATAGATCTGTATTCTATTGTACATTTATTGACAAAGTTGAATGTTGTATGTGGAATGTAGCGATACAGTCTATGTGTACGTTCATACGTGCATGCGGAATGAAGTCTGTTCAAAATGGGGAATTTCAAGTGCATTTGTTTCTGACATATGGATGGAGAGAGAGAGAGAGAGAGAGAGAAAGCCACAAGGCATTAAGGGAAACAGAATCCACTCTGTTTAGTTAAATGCAAAGCTGTTATTGTTCCATATAATTGAATTAGATACAATTAATTTTATACATTGCGTTGATTGGACTGGAATAAAACCATTTGTGATTCACATTTACATTTCACATTTACATGTACATGAATCACTCAAGCACACTAAATATATACGGCAGCAGCTGCTAAATACACATTCTCCCCATCGTCCTCTGTCCCACACGCACACACATACACACACACACATATATATCGTACATATACAAATTCTCTGTCCGATCCCGAATTTCATACGAAAGAAAAAAATACAACTTTTATTTATATTTAGCTGATGTGAGAATTCACTTTCCAAAGGGCAATCACTACTCACTACATTAACTGTAAGCTTACAGATTTTAAAATAAACACACAAAAAAAAATCAATTCAATATAATAACAAAAGAACCCACAATTGTTTTAGCACGTAATTCGTAATATTTGAGGATTTGGTTTTTAAGGGCTCAAATACCGTTTGAATTTTCTAAAATCTAAATAGAATGAAATAATGGACTTTGTTTTTTCCAAATTCGGTATGTTCAAAAACCTTTTAGGCTATGAATCAACTTGAGAACTCAAATACCCAAAAGTAATTACACAAGATTTCATTTTCATGTTGAGTTGAGAAAGTTTTGGCTTTGGTCCGTGTAAAAAAGTAGGCAATGTAATTAGCCAATAAACTTGCTAATTAAGAACCATTTTAAAAAAACCAGTCTCGAGAGTCCATGAGGAAATAAAGCTCCATTTGAGTTCGTTTGTTTTTCTCTATACATATGTATTTTGTTGGAGTGTACAAAAAAACCTTATAGCAAGAAATAATATGTAGCAAGTGAAAGAAAGGTTGATAATTTTATTTCAAGTTTTCCACTGGTAAACGAATTATTGAAGATTCCAATTCAGACGGAATGTGGAGAGTAAAGACTAAATATTGCAGTCTTGATTCGAACAACAAATTTTATCAAGATCAAGGGAAATTTCCTAAACACATTGAGAGCAAAAACATGAAAAGTTTTTCGCCATGTAAAAATCTATTTTAAGGGAAAAAAGTTTTTTCCTTCCCTTTTTTCGTTGTCCTTGAACCTTGAAAACTCGAGGCGCTGGAACAACGTGCATGAATCAACACTCTTTTTTTTTTCTCCCTCTCTTTCTCTCTCTCTCTCTCTATACATTTGGACAAACTTATTTGAAAAACATTCGTAAGGAAAGTACAGGAAAGTACAGGACGCCTCCACGGGACTCAAACAAGCAAGCAGAGAGTAAATATTTAACAAGATTTAAATGTGTATTTATGATTAGTCTATTTACTTGTGAGGCTCACACAATTCCTCCCCATCATACGGGGAAATTCACTAACACTCGCCCAATTCTCTATCCAAATTTATTTTTATTATTGAACAATACTTCAAATATATTTTTATATGATTGTATTTCTGTATTCACACTTCACACAGATTGGCCGTAACTCCTAAAGCAAGCAATAATTTCTTATTCTAGTTATTATGCATCAGGAAATTTTGAAGGGAAAGTGAAGAATCTTGCTGGTAGAACACTCCATATATCCTAAATTGTAAAAGAAAACTAAAACGAAAAAGACAGACAAAAGCTGTCGTCTCTCTCTCTCTCTTTTCTTCAGACTTGACTTGAAAAATGATGTAAAACTTTTTCAATTTCCGGTTCCTCACCGATTTAAATCTATGTGAAGAAAGATGAACAGAGAAAGAGAGAGAGAGAAAGAAGGACAGGCATAAAATGTGTGTCTTGCTCCGGTACCAACAAAAACTATTTCGAATATTGTTGACATGCCCATGTCTTTGTATGATGATGATATTTCCTCGAGTGTTGCAGTCAATTTAGAGCGCGCGCCCACATACACGCATATTACAGAAATGTCAGGCTAAGGCACTTTTTAATCTCGTGATAAATACAATAATATTCTGGATTCCGAGTATTTTCCCCCAAAAAACCATCACAATTTCAATAGTTAACTCACCACATAAATCAAAATGACTTATGACTTTAGAAATGAAAGTGTTCTGGTTAGGCTTTTTGAAAAAGGGAAAGTTGGTTTTTTTAAGACCTTATCGGCTCATCTATTTTTGTATTGGTCTGTAATGCAATTTATTATAGTAAAATGCAGAATGTCGCCGAGCAAGGAAAAAACGTGTGTGAGAGTGAGAGTGTGTGTGTGTGTACTGATATGTATTTGACTTTTCTCTCTCTCTCTCTCTCATTGCTCTCCGTGTACTTTGTGACTTGAGAGCGTCATTTTAATAACTTTGTCGTTAATGGCTTTATTTATTTGAAAAGTTTACACAGGAAACTATAAAGTTTTATAATTTTCAAAACTATAAAAGTGGAAGCTTTTAAAAGGTTCACAAATGTGTAGGATTTTTGTTGAGGAAAAGGAGAGTCGTCTGCCAGTATCTCTGTACTCTTTTCCTTATCGCAACTCGTAACTGTATAGCTGTAGCTCAATGTGAATGTGAATGGGAAAAATCATTCACAACTGTATATGTACGATATATTATTATGGCACACATCATGATGGGAAATGTGAAATATACATACATACGGATAGAATTTAACTCTAACTCTTTTAACACCCTTAAACATTTATATTTACGCCCTCTCACTCTCTCTCTCTCTCTCTCTCTCTGTCCTTCTCTGTTCTATAGCCATGCAAGTGAGTAACTTTATCCCAAAATAAATATACTCAACGAAATCTAATTTAATTATTAACTTTCTATACAAAACGATATAATTCTTTTTATATCTGTATTTCTTCACTGCTCATTTTCATTGAAAGGAGAAAAAAAGAGAGTAATAAACGACATGGAAAGCTAATACGATTTATACGCACATGAAAGCTTACTGTACATACAGACAAATAGGATTTAACTTATGACACACATATACACTTAATGTTGAGCATTTCTCCGGAAAATCGATACATTCTCCACAACAGGAAAGGTTGATGATAACCAGTAAAAAATATAGCAGTCTCATAGTATGGATTGTGTAGTTGTAGTTTGTACATACACTTTTTTTTTTTTAAATTTAATTGAAAATGACTTTGAGCTTATTAAATTTCAGATCCCATGTATACAGACATACTCGCTGCTTAATCCATAATAAGAGCATTTCCCATCTTTCTCTCTTTCTCTCTCTCTCAGGCTGATGGTGTATTCATAAAAACGTATATCCTTCAAGTCATATTACACACATCAATAACTATTGTGTATGCACTTACACAACATTTATCAGCGCGTGCACGTACATATTTAAGGTTTTGTTTCGTCCATTTTGCATAATCCATTTAATAACTTACCAACTTTCTTATTTGTATTTACGTGTTTCAACTTTGGCTTTGATTCCATTTGGTGTCTGTAAAAATCGTCCAACTATTTATAAACATGCTAAAATTCTTCCCTTGGAAACTAAATATTCCCGTATGTGAACTGTGTTCAACTATCAACAGTTGACACGTACTTAAATGAATCCCATATGTGGAAATTGCGTGACCAAATCATTCGGGGAAAGTGCGAGAAATGTGAAAGATGTCAAAGTTGAGAGTCAAATGACAATGTATATATTTTAATTAAATGATTTTGATTTACTTCGTCATGTCTCTCTCTGCATTGCATTCTCTATTCTGTACATAAATGGAGGAAAAGGTCGAGCCCAATTACGTATCAAATATTTGGTGCATGTAACAAGAAGTAATTTAGTTATTTATGCTTTGTCCAGTAAAAAAACCGCAGACACGAGCTCCTCGATCCTCTATTGAAACAGCAACAGCAACAGCCGTCGCACACACACACACACACACAGACAAACACACGGAATTTCATATGTACGATACATATAAATGGGGAATATCGGTAGAGGTAGCGTTTGTGAGAGTATGATGATTCGGCATATGTGTACATGCACGAAATTTATAGTATATATGATAAAAGTCGACTGTAGAAACACAGTCGACAGTGTATATGTATTTGCAATGGCAATTTGTAACCGAGGATGAGAAACACGCGGAATTTCTAGTAGTGTCGATACGTTAGTGTTGGTCTCACGTTCCATTCCGTTTTTTGGGGTATTGAAACATAGGATTTGAAATAATATACGATCCGTCTCGTACACAGATTTGAGATATGTAATATCGCATTTTGGTTTCGGTTTCTTGGTTCGTCCCAGGAATTGACGGCTGTTGTAGCTTTTATATATATAAATATAAAATGTGTGCGTCGTTGTGTATCGTATCGTGGATGTGTATATGTATGTGTACATAGTTGTGAGTCAGGGCAGAAAACACTCTCAATTACAATTAGTGTGTGTATGTGAGTGAGTGCGGAGCTGGGATTTTCCAGAATCTAGATTTACTGGTTGAGTTTTGTGAGCAAGAAGGAAAAAAGACGAAGAAGAAGAAGAGGAAGAAGACGGAAAAGACGGGAAAAGAGAGAAAGAGAAGGAAAAGGGTTTGAGTGGTCATCAAAATACCTTTCGTTTGATCGATACAGTCCACACACGCAAATTTGCAATAATCCTGACCATTAAGGTTACTTTTCTTTGTCCTCTCCTACATTTCCATGGCTTCTAAATCCCCAAACAAAAGTCTACAATCCGGTCGGATAAATACGGCCATTGCATGTCATTCTACTTGGCTCTCCTCTTATTTCTATAGCCATTCTCTCTCTCTTTCTCTTTCTCTGTATTCACACTCGGATTATCCCTACAGATATACTCTGCATATAAACTGAAACATCCATCTTGTATTATCTCTCTTTCTCTCGCTTTTTCTCTCGCTGTGTACTTCCCACTGGATGAGTATAAATAATTTTTTCCCCTCTATCCCTTATTTTTTCAACAGAGATTTTTTCATTTGAGTTTTCGCTTTCATTTGAGTTTTATGTTTTGAATGTCGAAGGAAGAAAAAGAGGGAATCTGAAGATTCACCTTTAAAATGGAGTCTATACATTATATTCTGTGCTGATGGAAGAAAAAGACGAAGGGAAATGATCTTAAATAGCTGTCGTGTTCATTGTTACGTGGAGGTCTGTTTCGAGTCTAGTCAGGGAGTATTCAGGAACTGGAAACTGTTTCTTCTTTTCTCTCTCTCTCTCTCTCTTCCACATATATACATATACATAGGTATACATCGACGGAGGAAAAACACCCTTAGAATGCTCTCTGTTACAAACGACGGCTTTGGTCTGTCTTGAAAGTACATTTGTCCCTGTTGAACATTCGCCTTTATCTTAGAAAGGAAATATATTGACTGCCATTACTTGAAAGCCTTTCGGAAGTGTCCTTTACTTTCGCCAAACTGGACTCGTTGCAAGTGAAACTATGGTCACCGATAATATATATTATTTTGTCCGTAAGAAAAATCCATGTTATTCCAACATTCCAATTCATTCTCACATCAAGAAAATCACCCTCCTCCCTCCCCCCCCAAAAAAATCCGTATTTCAAATCCTCTTTCTTGCTCACCTTTCTCAAACTCCTTTTCTCCAAAAATTCACTACCCCAGCAATATTTTTTATTTATTGATTTCCCCCAAAATCATTTTGTATATTGTAAAAACAAATCCTGCAGTCAGAATGGCCACCAGGAAAGCAGACCTCGAGCCTATAGTTTTTCTAGCAATTTGTGTATATTTTTCTCTGGAAAATGAAATGAAAACTCTCTCTCTCTCTCTCTCTCTCTCTCTCGTGTACACTACAGAAGAATAACAAAAATACCAGCTGTAACGTTGCCAGTGGCAGTAATTAGTTCAGCAACGTCTATAATGTAGCGAATAGTGCAATGAATCACCTGCCTATCTACACATCCTCAGATGAATCAAAATCTGACTTTCCACTTTACACGTATCGTATCGTATCATCGTACGTACGACTGCTAAATGCTAAATCCTTCATGTGTATGTTGAACAAGAACACCAAACAGAAAAGAAATTATATACTCTGGGAAAAATAACATATGCTCGTCTACAGATACAAGATTTCCTACAGCAGTTCTACTGCTGTAGGAAATACATCAGACCCAATTGGTTTTTGGTAAACAAGAGGGAACGAACACAGAGAGAGAGAGAGAAAGAGAGAGAGGATTCATCAACGTCTTTCTCATCTTTTGAACAACCCGATTCGAATAATTCTTTTCAACAGAAATCTTCAAGCACAATACCACTACTACAATGTCTATCTGTCTAGTACAATGTGATTGGATTACAGATATCAATAAAAGAAAATCCCTAAACAAATTTTTTCGAACGGAAATTAAAAGTTCTATAAGCAATTTCATACGAAAATTTGGGACTTTCTTAAGAGGTGGAACAAGTCTTAAAAATTGGGTGAATATAAAAAATCCTTTCTATATCTATATTATATTATACAGTTAAGAGAAGAAAAGAAAGATTTTTTTAAAAAGGTGTGTAAAATTTCTTTCGGTACTCGTGTGGTGCGTTTACTTACGTAAGTTGCGTGTCGTTTATTTATTTTTTTATATAGCAGAGCCTGTCACGAAATTTATTTTATTTACATCTTTTCATGTCGGGTACGTACATGGAAATGGGCATAATAATATTATGAGTAGAGAGAGAGAGTCAAAAGTACGTGTTTATAGCTATGTAGAGGATCATAATGATTAGAGTCAGGTTCGTGCTTCCATAAGTGACGGATCGTTCAAATTCGCTTTATGATTATGAATGAATTTTCTGCGTTTTCACATTTTCATGGAACGTCTTTGTGTTTTTTATAGCTTTCTCTCTCTCTCTCTCTCTCTCGCTTTCACTCTCTCGTATATATACGCTAAGTTCCTGTACTATACAAATACAGGAATGAGTATAATGTAAAATATATAGCCCTCCTGAAAAATTTGCTAAGTGTTTTTCTGTGTGTGTGTGTGTGTGTGTATGTGTGTGTTTGGATCGTCTGGACGGAACATTAAAGGCTCATGTTTTGATGCTTGCTCCTTGATGATGGAAAATTGAATGGCCAGAAGCTACGGAGAAATTCTCTTTTTTGGATTTCAATTCAACGCTTTACCTTTTCTTTCTCTCTCTCTCTCTTTTTCCCTCTATTCACATTCACCTTACGCCTTTTTTCACTAGCTCTCGTTTCGCTTGAAGACTACACATAAAAGCGAGAGAGTTTTCTTCTCTCTCTCGCTCTCTCTCTCTCTTTTGTGAGGAGTTTGAGTTTCCGATAGAAAAGGAAAGCTAATAATATTTTGCACCATCATTCTCATGGCTCATGACAGTATAATAATTTAAACTATATTGCTCCCATTATGTTATCAGCCATCATAATAATTTCCATACTCAATTCATCGTTTATTTACTTCAGACCATGTTTTTGCGTCGCGCTCCAGGCAGATGGCTTTGCCTATTTTTCTTCTTCTTCTTTTCTCTCTCTCTTTTACAGTGTATAGAAAAAAGAGGGAGAAAAAAGGCTTCACGCATATTACGACGCTTATTATTATTACAAGGCACACAATATTTTCATAATATTCTTGCCTACAAAGTAGGCACACTTACTTACGAAAGAACTATGATTGTGAAGGAGCAACGTAACGACATTTTCTCTTCTTTTCTTTTTTTTACATAGAGACGCTTTCATGCAGTCAAGCTGAAAGAAAACATTTTGTCAACACGAGTGGAAAATTGCAAATGAAGTAGAGAAGGCGTCATGGAAAATGTGAACTGCCGCATTCAATTAAATGACTTTTTATTATCATCATTCCTGTACAAAAAAAAATGAACACAAATAAAATAAAAGTAAAACAAACAAACAAACAAAAAACAAGTGATGAAAATCCTTCGACTATGTTCCAAGATATTTTTAAAATGCCGAAACTATACCGGATTTCTGCTCAAAAGTTGTCTGAACTGTATGTATTTCTTTAAATATAAATTAAATATTTCGCTAACACATTTTACTCACATTCATTCAACATTTACCGTACGACACTCAATAAAATATCCTCACAATTTGTATGAGAGTGAGAATATTTCCGTCTGAAAAAACCGTCCTTTTTAAATGACTGCTGTTACATTTGCATAAATAATCTTGACAATTCCTAATAAAGTTTGATCTCATTTTTAATTATTCACATTGACATGAATTGCGCACATTTTAATGATGATAATTCCCAAGACTTTTCTAGAGGAAAAGCAACTATGTATTGAAGCTGGAGTCTGTGCATAATATTTGACAATTGTGTATAACTGTATACACACGATGTACACGCATTGTGGAAGGAGAGAGAGGAGGGGTGAAAGTAGCTACTAAATTCTTGGCTTCTCATGCTGCATTGTCAGTAGCTCTCTTTCAGTTAGAATTAACAAGATTAATAAGAAAGGAAGGCTATTTGCCATTTGTATGATGACGACACGAGTCCATGGAAAGCGAGAGAGAGAGAGAAAGAGAAAGCGAGAGAGAAAGAGGTAAAGGAGAAAGGATTTTGAATGATGATACAATAACGCATTACAATGCTACGGCAGATACATCTCGTTCCATTCCAATTTGAGCAATGACGACGACATGGCCATAACCATATCCATTACTAGTATTAGTTTATACTCTCTCCATTTCTACTCCTGCTCCTCCTTCCTTCTTCCTCGTCGTCGTCTCGTACATATTCTTCGTATTCTTCTTCTTCTTCTGCTAAGCTAGCTAAATGATTTGCAAAGGAAGAAACTCATTTAGTTGCTGTCGAAGGAAAAGAAAAACGTTGATTCTATATTTTCTGGAAAGTGTGTCTATATGGCCAATATCCTGCATACACTACATTCTACCGTTATATCTTAATGAAAGAAGAGATTGGAGAGCTTCATCTCTTTCTTTCCCTCTCTCTCGCTCGCTCTCTTTCTCTCTCTACCTCCTTTCTCGCTTGACAAAAATCCCGAGCTCTTTGTCGGCTGTGTCTTCAGTTAATCGTGTCAATCTTCTTTCAAACATTTTATCCCCCCTCCAACCCTTCTCATTCTCCTCTTTCTCTCTCTGGCTCTCTCCATTTTATACATCTAGGCATTTTTCTAATCGTAAGTACTTATTACACCCAGAAATATCCACAATTCTCTCTCCCTATATTTCCTTTTCATATATATATATGGTATATAAAGTACACACACTACACACATGTTATAAGTATGCGTATAAAAGACCAATAAAGAAACTAAACGTGCTCTCCTTTATCCTTGCCCTTTACCGTATGTTCGGACTATTTATATAGAGAATTTAGACTCTGAAGGTCCATAGACAAACAGAAAACGAGTATCGTTTTTTCTTCTTCTTCTTCTTCTTTTTCTTCTTCACTTCCGTGAAAGCTCGTCGCTCTTCTAATGTCTTTTATTTTTCATTTGTCTTTTTGTAAACTTGGCTGGTTTTTTTTCGCAAAAAATAAAAAAGAGAAACCATTCACGTAACGTCCTTTTTCCTTTTCACAACATTACTTTTGTCACTTTACCTCGATCGTATTGACACTAGAAAGTTTCTCTCTTTCCGCCTTTGTTGTACATATTATTATAAACCGGACAAAAGTCCTTTTAAACCTAGACGTTCTGTTTTTTTTATCGTGTGTAACGGGGCTCCCATACCCGATTTGTAATGATCTTAAGTATATACAGATATCTTGATCCGAGTTCTCCAAGAATCCTACAATAAAGAACTCCTGAAATGTAGTTGAAATGTATAGTTGAGGGTCAAGGGAGGAATTGTCAAATTATTTTTTGAAAGCAGCACAAGTGGGACTACAAAATATAAATGTAGTATTTAACAATTTTGACGACGCTCTCACATAGGTAAGTGAAATGTAGGCATTTACGATGAAGGAATAAGAAACGTTTTTAGTTTGAAGACATGCTGGATGTACCTATATCATGCAGGACAAGGCAAGACAATGTAATAAAACATTACAATGCTTTAGCTGCACACACATTGGACTGAGAGAGAGAGAGAGAGAGAATGAAAGAGGGAAAATGCGTGGTGTCTACTAGATAAATAGACATACTAGTTGCATGGTTTTCAATTATTCACGAGGTTGAGTCGACTTAAACTTGTTGTTTTGTGTACATTTTCTCTTTCTCTCGTAAGTAAATCATTCAATTCCAGTTGGAGCACGCAGCTGGTTGACTCAGGACAGGGTCTCCATCCACCATATCATAAAATCATGCCTTTGGTACATACTACACATGAAATGATTCAGAAAATTTCAAGAATATGAGTAAAATAATGTAGAGAAAATACAGGGTAATGGGCAAATTGTTTTAATTGTTTTAATTTTCCACGAGGATTTATGAATTTATGAAGATTCTTCCTACTTTTTAATTGTTAATCCTGACGATGACGATGACGATGACGATGACGAGTGAAACCTACTTCATACTTCATACATTGACCAGAATAAGAATGGATTAGAGAATTCATTTCTTTTCTTCATAAATTTAGATAAAAACAAAACAAAGAAGAATACGATGAGATATATTTTAACTTTTTAATGCTAGTCAATCCAACGATAAGAGTTATGTTTTAATCTTGATTGTATATGCTATGTACATATGATATATTTATATACATACAACATACTCGAGGATAAAAAAATAAGGGTGACTTTATGGAGCTACTGCGGTGTTTGCACCAAAGTACGTCTCAAGAAATGTATAAAAGATGCTCGTAGAGTTTTATTCTCTCTGTAGTTTCTCTGTTATGCTATTTCCTTGTTAATATTTAACTTTCCAACAAGTCGTTTCGTTTCCTCTTTTTCTCCCTTTCTCCCTGCGGTATTTTCTCTCCCTTTCTCTCTCTCTCTCATTCTCTCTCTTTCTGTCTTATTCTCCATCGCACTCTCACTCTCATACCAAACTAAATTAATTTACCTGTTGCCAGATTCCGCGGACTTGTTTCTCCTTTTCTGTACTTTATAAATATCACTGGGAAATTTGATTGTATACAATTCGTATCGTTTCTCTCTCTCTCTCTCTCTCTCTCCTGCAAAGGGAAATGACTACTTTTATTTCAGCAATTTCCATTGCTATAGCAGCATTTGACTTGTGATGCGGTGGCTTATGATTTATGAATGCGTGTCAATAAACCAAGACCAGTTTTCCGGGCTCACGACTTTCTCTTTATTGCTGTACATGCTTCTCCAGACT
This sequence comes from Gisinianus flammeolus, assembly GCA_034699125.1. Taxonomy (NCBI): domain Eukaryota; kingdom Metazoa; phylum Arthropoda; class Collembola; order Symphypleona; family Katiannidae; genus Gisinianus; species Gisinianus flammeolus. The sequence goes on along the minus strand of JAIUND010000428.1, from coordinate 29,225 downwards.
AGAGAATTCCTGTACAAAATACGGTTTGAAATACAAATGTGTAAATATATGCGCCTTCTCATCTCTTTTATCTATTTTTTGAATGCTTCATGTAAAATAAAAGTAAAAGTAAAAATAAAAATAAAGAACCTAACCATCTAGATCTTAGATGGCTACGAACGTAAATAAAACGTACATTTTTTTTACACATCAGACTTTTATTAAAGATCTTTTTTTTTTTACTTTTTTTAGTTTTATTTCAGAATGTGTCCATTAAAATGGAAACAAAAATGAGAATAACATTTGTTTTTTTTTCTTCGTTGAGTTGATGACATTCATTTACAACTTTTTTTTGATCAAGTATACATAATATATATATATTTGTATGTATGCTATACATACGTGAGGTGAGACACTTTCCAGAGACAAGACAATAATAATAATAAATATGTATGTTTGTTTTTTTTATACTGAAGACGACGAATTTTTTTTTTTACCACATCAATCATTTTGGAGATTCTACATGTACATTACAGATACACATTTTTTTCGTTTATTTATTGAAATACAGATAGAGCAAGAGAGGAAGAGAGAGATTTTTTCTCCTATGGAATTCTTCTCAAACTTCTCCTTTCTCCGAGCTCTGCTGGACTGTGTGTGTCATATCATATTTGAAGCTTCCGTTTTTGTGTACATTCAAAAACACGTTGATTTAATTAAAACAATCACACTATAAAGGAAATGATATAGAGAATCCATGTTTAATTGGAATTCACAACATAAGTTTTTACTTATTGCATTTTTGAATCCAATGTCATAATTGGATAGTATTTATAAATCATAATACACCACACATTTATTACTTAATTACATTTGACAATGTGGAATATGAATTAGCAAATGATGGTGTGGTCGAGACATATCAGATGCTCTCCATATATATTTATTTAGGTAGGTAATAAACAGGTAATTATTTTTTTGCATATTATTATTATTTTTCTTCGTCTTCGTCTTCTTCTTCTTCTGTTGGTTTATTATTTACGACATAATTATTACATATAATTTCTATAGATATAGAGTTAGGTATATATTAGGATGATAACACATTTAATCAACACTCAGGTAATCTTATGGTCAAAACTTTTTGTTATACGTTTCCCAATGTATTTATTTATGTGTGCATACTTCTTCTTCTTTTATTTTTCTTCGTATTCTCTGCCATGCCTCGTGTGTACAATATTGAACCAAAAAGGAGTTGAGTTAACAAAAGAAAAAATGGTTTAATAAAATATTAGGATTTCTATGTGAATATGAAATGTATAAACTTAAATTTTTCTGTGGTCCACTTTCTCCTTATTATGTAAATACTTGAACGTGTATTCACTTTGGTGAGAATATAATATTGCTTTGCTTTCTTCGCTCAGTTTTCATCGTTTTTGTGTAGTTACTTTTATACTCTTAGTTTATCATTAGTTTAATATATTACATTTTATAGCTTTGTTTTCTCATGATGACAGTTGGTACGAATAAAATTTCGCATTAGACATTTGTGTTCTCGTACTGGAAATTCTATCGTATTTTGAACAAAAATTGTAATTGCATAATGCCTTTTGAGGGGGGAAGGGGGAGGTAAAAGAAAACTAAACATTTAGGCCCACGTCTTTATACAGTTTTCCAATGTGTATTTAGTATTTGGGGTGTCTTCAGTATATTAGTACATAGTTAAAATACGATACATACGAATGATCATGTGTGTAGAACAAATAGGGACTTTTAATGGGTTGAACTCTCTCAAATTTGAACACAGACATCATATTTATGTATTTATTCATTATATAATGTGTAGTTATGTATATTTAATATGAGAAGCAACATTAAGAACATACATCAAAAAGTTTGGAATATATTTTTAAAAATCACATTGAAAACGGTGAACATGAGAACATGACACGAAAAGGCTAACGATACTTTTACGTACGATTACGAAACGTACATACTTTTTTTTTTTTTTACGTCAACATCCAAGTCCCTATACGTAATCATCAATTAATTATACGTCTAAAAAAGATTACAAACGCCAAAAAGTTTCAAAAAGTAATTGATTAATCACTCCATGTACATATACACAATACAATTTATATTTTTCAGTTTTTTTTAATGCATTTTCTTCCATATATTCCCTACCAAAAATATATATTTTACTACTTATATACACAGAGATTTTCAGAGCGTCCAAATGATTTGGACCAAATTATATACTGTGGAATCTGAAATGAAAGGAATCTAAATAATGAATCATCTTCTCAAAATAATGTCTAAATTATATAAGAAGAAAAAACTCTGACTTCAAGTTAGAGTGTGTTTGCGTGAGATTCATCAGTGATGAGTTGATCAGTGATCATTGAATGTGATCACTGTGTACATGAAATAATTGGGAACAAAAATCAACTAGGACTTTGTCTGCATCTCGTAAAATCTATAGTATTATAGGTATAGAATATTACTATATTTTATTCTAATATAATAATGTATAACACCAATGAGTACATCCACATGGAGTCAATAATATCGATGTTCCGTGAGAGACAATACATGTTTTACAACTGTTCATATATAAAAATCTTTTCGTCTTTTCAATATCATGTAATATATAATATAATATAATATCATACATATCATAGATTGAGTACGTACATTTATTATATTTATACTCTTTTCATGTACATAAAATTTAATATAGAAAACAAAGACACACCATTGACAAATCTTGCACGACAGCCATTATTTTTCATTTTTCTTTTCTTTTGTTTTTTTATATACTACTTATTTATACCTATACGTATAATATATTTATTTATTATTTATAGTAGATTTTTATATATTTATTTCATAAATGTATGTGTGTGTCTTAAATATCATAGCATAGTGACAAATATAATACATGGATATTTATAGGTATGTTTGAATTGTTGATTGTTTCAAATCATTTAAGTTGGACTACAGATATCTGCATATTATTTACATACGGCACAAGAGAACGGCTAAAACATTTATGCGTATATGTTTTTTTTGTTTTCCTTACCCCTATAAAAATTCAATCAACTCAAGAAAAAAGTCAATTACAAATCAAAGCACAGTGACAATATCGTGTGGTGAACGTTTATGTTTTATGTTTCTTCACAGTAAATTAAAGCACAGATCTCAAAAATACCAATTCCTATTATGTGAATTTTCTGATTGATGACTTTATAGTATACACACACACAAGATTAACAATAGGAAATATACATAAAAATCTAGTACATGTAAATAGAAATACATACATTTGACCTCTCACACAATTATCTTACAACATGTGTGTACATGACAATATAGTGTAACTAATTAAATTAGAGTTCATGCATACTTACTTATGTAATCATTACATCACGACGCTCATCTTATGTCAATGGTAGTTTATTTATTTATTGATTTCATTTGGATTCTAATGTATGTATGTAATGTAGGTATGTAAATCTGTGTGTTTGTATATATATATTGTGTAAAACTCGAGTCGCGACTTACTATTTATTTGTATGTAGTTTATTCGAATTTCGAAATCCTTGATAGAAAATAGTTAGAAAAAAGTTAAGCTAAATGTCTTCATCCCCACATTAAATTCTAAATTGGTTTCCAAATTCCAAATAGAAGCACAGACAATATTGCTCACGGTTTTACATTTTGTTTCAGACAGTAGAATAAATGTTTTTAGTTTATTTATTTACTTTTTTTTTTTTGAAGTATATTAAGACTTGTTTGTTTTTTTTTGTTTTTGGTTTGTAGAGCACAGAAAAATACAGATTTATACTTTATTATACTAATTATTACTCACTATAATATCATTTTTTATGCCTCAATGTATGACTCTTAGTTCCTTATTTGTATTCTTAATTATCCATCTAACTTTTGTGTAGTTATTATTTATTAGAATTACAACTGGCATCATATCGTGTGTATACAAGCACTAATTAATTAATTTGACAGTACACAAATCATGTGTGAGTGAGTGAGAGTGTATTACTGTGTATTGAAAAGCTATTTTTGTAAATTCCAACATGCAGCAACTAAAAACTGTCTTGCTTGCTTTTTTCAGTTTTTTCCCTTTCGTTTCCAGTGTCCAAATTTTTTTGAGGTTTTCAAGTATAAATATATCGTGTTTCCTTATTATTATTATTTCTTTTGTTCCACACTTTTTTCAGGTTCAAAATTTTACAACAGTTTACAGATTCGATTCAGTTTCTTCGATTTTCTTCGATTCATTTTTTGGAAGCAGTTTTGTTTTATATCTTTCGTATATATATAGAGAATGTATTTATGTGCTGACATGAAATATTATTATTATTTTGTATATTTAATTTATAGTATACATAAATACTTACTACGTAAATATATGAAATAATTAATTAATTAATATGAAAAACATTTAAAGCAGATTTTACATATGACATTGAATATTGAAATAACTTGGAGCTAAATCCAAAAGCTTTTTATTACCTAAATATAATTATAATATATTTAGAGATTCGTGTGAAACGAAATATGTATTTTAATTACAGAGGGAATCGTATAAGAGTAGTTAAATAGGATGAGGTAAATAAGCCAAAAACAGGAGAATCCTCAGTTGAGATATCAAAGTAAAACTTGCGGTATCAATTATCAATCATTATTACTGTTTTATTTAAACTAGATAAATACATGTAGATATTTATGGTATATTCGTTGCTAATGTCCATATTATTGCAGCTATATATGTATTATGTATATATCGTAAGGATTTTATTCTCTCTATACAGATAATGTATTCCTAATGTATTTACCTATTTATTTATGTATGCAAAATGGTCTAGAATCAGTATTGCTATCGCTCATCATCATTGAAATGGTCTGTTCTGTCACTTCTTTATATGTATATCTGTAGTTTGAAAAATCCTTCATCGGTTCCCTAATATTTGTAATTTGTATTTATATTTACTTAGTTATATTTTAATTGCCTAACTGCATGAGTATACTGGATTCATCTTGAAGATCCTAATTTGTTTTGTGTTTACTACAATACAATATAATATTAATATTGCTTTATTAGTGAAATCGAATTTTGCATCCTTCCGCTCTCAAAAATGGGGAAAACTGAACATTTATCGCTCAAGTGTGTAGTAAGTTAAGTATATATATATATTTTGTATAATTTATTAATTCGTTGTAGTTGCCAACTTGTTCATCTTGGTAATAATAAAATATTGTGTGGGGAATTGACCAGGACTTACATGGAAATTCATTATATTTTCTCTGTTGTATGTTATAGCTTTAATGTAAATGTAAACGGCTCTATAATATAGATTTTTAAGATTGAGTATCTATGTAAATGTATACGTATATAATATATTTTATATGACTATGGTTTCTACTTGAATTAGATACATTGATTGAGCAGTGTTTCAGACAGGATTCACCTATTAGATTCCATTTCTCAAGTAGTTAACTTTAATAATTATTTGCATAATATCTTATCCTACTTATATTTTATATTATATAATTTCTTAAACTTTTTTTTATACATTGAATCAATAAATATTCATAGCTCTACAATGCAGATGAAACTATATATCTAACCAAAGAACCAACGGTAAATGACTATAACATATCCTACATGTACATAGTACATACTCTACACATATAGATAGACTCATAGAATTAAACTAGTTCACTTATTAGCTTAGCCTTGTTTATTCTATTGCATATACTGTACTCGCTAGACTAGACAGACAAACTATCTGTATTTTAGGCTAAATGTATACGAATGCCAATATTACTTACGATTAGTTACTTACTGTAATTTGTATTTGTATTTTTCATGTAACGTATCAGTTTTGTTTCTGCAGGGACTTTGACTTTGAGACAATTTTTTGTTATCGTTATAGTTATGAACAGACTAGAGATGGAAAATCACGACTAAATAATATTTAGTAAACATATCCTTTGAACGTAAAATATGGAGGTTAATTAAATCATTAATATCATCAATATCATTTAGGTTATATTGAGACTAGGGAAAACATTGACGTAGAATATTCGTTGAGGAAATCAATCAAGTATTTGTACAGTTGACAGCTATACGTACGTATAAATTATATCAGTAAGATGTCTTGTGTAATCGTATAATCGTAATCGTAGAAACTAACATTTTTTAAACTGTATTCCCTATTGACTAGATAGGTAAATAGACAAAGTAGTCTTAAGTACAGCAATCACAATGAATTACAATGTCAGCATTGAAAATTGCTGAAGACTTTAAGTATGTACAGCCAGTTTTGTTTGCGAAGACATTGATTTTCACATTTGCAAAGTGTTTGTTTTGGTTTTTTTATATAATACGATATATTTTATTATGTAATATAGTGTGTGTTAATATTATTATTATTATTATTATATAATACGTTAATATTAGTTATTATTAGGTAAAGGGTACTGATAGAATGTGTGTGCGTGTGTCTGTGTGTGTTGACTGTAGATTCAAGTTTAAAAATGTTTTCTCTCTGTTTCAACTTGAAACTTTGAAATTGTGAAAGATTTAAAATGCAATAGAAGGTGAGTACTTACTTACTGCAGTACACATGGACATACATATTTACGAGAGCATCACACAAAGTTTCCAGGATACACACAAATCTTAAATAATAATAATATCATAAATCAAACACAATCGTTGTCATTGAAGATAAGTAGCCTTTTCCTTTGACTAGTATTTAATAAGTTTAAGTACATATTGGCCGCAATTTTGTTCTGTGATTTCGTGTAGAGACACAGATACAAAAAACTAAATCAAAATATGAAATATGTAGTAAAACGAGACTAGATTTGATAACGAAAAAACACAGAGACGGAGGTACACGTAGATAGAAAGAGCACAACATGGGCAGTTTTTTTTACAGCACAGCAGTATTATCCATTATCCGTAATCGTTTCCATTTTTCAATAGACATAATCTATCCTTTTCTTCTTTTCCCTTGTGTATATATGTGTATTACATCAAAATGAGTGTGTGTGTATTTTTAGCGGTCACCACCGCTGGTATAATATGTATTAGGAAATGGGAATGTTTTCAAGTGATGCCTACAAATCCACAATTTCCTCTAAAAAGTTTTTAGTAAAAACCTGTTCAACATTTAAATAATTATTTACAATATTTTAATATTATCAACTCAATCTATCGCTATATATATAGTTTTAATTATAGCTTGAAATCACACTTACTTTAAATAAATCTGTACATATCTGTATTTCGATGTCTTTTTAGGATTTCGTTTTATTTTCCTTGTTTCCTTTCGTTTTATTTAACAGTCTGCCTTGTGGAATTGTGTAATTATATCTGTATTTCATAATATTTCTCGGCCCCCAGAAACGGCCATCAGTTAAATTTCATTTCCTTCTAAATGGACGTTTCATCATCGTTCACACTTAAATTATGCATATAGTTTATTCGTAAATATTGTAATTAATGTTGTGAAAGAGGGTCACATCACAATACAGATGAAGACGGAAAGAAATGTGTAGGAATTCTAATTGGAATGAATTGATCAATTAAAAAGATGCTGAGAGTGACAAATGAGGCGGCGGGCGAGTGGGAAATATGGATTCATTATCCAAAATGTCAAGTACCGTACATAAATATTCCTTGGGAAATGTTCAATGTTGTTGTTGTTGTTGTTATTGTGCAAAAAGGGGGGTTTGGTACGAGAGATAAAGTACAATAATATAAAGTACAATAATATAAAATAAAGGCAGACTCACATGTACAGTCAAGTACCAAGTAATTACAGAGGAAGTTCCAGGCTGTATAAATATCGCTCAGCATTTCCTCAGCATCAACCCAAAGAGTCATGACTGCATGGGCTCAAATAGAGAGATAGAGAAAGGGAGAGAGAAAGTAAGACAAGATAGAGAGAGAGGGAGAGAGAGGGAGAGAGGGAGAGAGAGAGAGATAGATAGAGGAGAGGAAAAGGGTGTGATTTATGTATGTAGGAGTTGAATGTTGGTCGTCATTTGAAGAAAGTTTGTAAACTAACTTTTTACTCGATGGGTATTTTCTCGGGATTTCCTCTCAAGTAATACATTCAAATTGAATCTTTCAACAGAAATAGAGTAAGAGATGGGAAGCACCACATTTGAGTATGTACATGTACGTTGGTTCCTTGACTTGTTGGTTGGCTGGCTGACTGGCTGGGATAGAGAGATGGAAAGTGATGCTGTTTCCTTGAGTAGAGTTTGAATAGGAAGTGACTGCATGGATGTGTGTGAGTATGTGGATTTTACTCGTATCCTCCGTCTGCTACTGCTCCTGCTGCTACTACTACTCGTGACTGTACAGAGAGTTTTCTGATGTATTTAATGCGAGTTTGTATGTACGTGGGTCGTCGTAAAGTGTATGGAGATGGTGCTTATTATGTGTACAAGATACTGGATAGAGAGATGGGAAGAGAGAGAGAGAGAAAGTGAGGCAGCATAGAGGCCGAACGAATGGCGGAGAGAGTTAGAGAAGAGAGAGAAAGTGTATTTGAGTGAGAGAGAGAGAGAGAGAGAGAAAATAAGTAGAGTCTCAAAGACCTCGAGTTTTAGAAAAGTGGAAATGGATGGATTTTTTTTGGGGGTGTGGGGTTGGATGGCGATGAGACCAGATGGTGTCTGTTATTTATTACCCCGCACTCTTGGCATGGCCTATGTGTTCATAGGTACGTCCAGACCCATCACTAGTCCTCCGTTCACGTTTCCTCACTATCGGAGGAGAAGACGGTGAAGAAGAAGAAGAAGAAGAAGAGGAAGAAGAAGGAGAAGAGGATGTGGACGTTGGTGGAGTCTGAGCCGTCGTTTCCTCATTGGAAGAAGAACCTTCTCCTTCTCCTTCTTCAGAGGTGGAGGAGGAATTGAAACAGGACGAGTCATAGTGTTTGTTTAGATAGGACTTGAGTGCAAAAGATTTATTACATCGTTTGCAAATGTAGTTTTTTGCGGAGGAGTGAGTTTGCATGTGAGCACGGAGATTTGACCTGTCCGCAAAGGCTTTCCCACAATGAGCACAACCATACGGCTTCTCACCTGTATGCGATCTCATATGGCCTTGAAGGAGCCACGGACGAGAGAATGCTTTCCCACACACATCACATTTATGATGGAGATTATGAGTGAGGATGTGCATGGACAGAGCCGGCATGCTCACATATGCTTTCCCACACGTTGGACATCGTTTGGCATTCTGTGAGTCGAGACTCCGATGGGTTTGCTTGTGTCTGGACAGATTTGAGGAGGTCGCGTAGTGTTTCCCACATTCAGAACAAGTATAGCGTTGTCTCGTCATTTGAGATTCTCCATCCTCATCTTCATCATCCAATTCCTCCTCATCCTCATCGTCCTCCATCTCCTCCACATCTTCCTCCTCCTCATTCCCCTCCAGTTCATTCACATCCACATCCACACTCAACTCATCGTTTAGTCCTTCATCTCGGAGTCGTCGTCGTCGTCGAGTTTTCTTGACGAGGAGTCGCCGGGAGTGGGAGGACTGAGAGTTTGGAAGGGTCTCCGAGTCTGAATGCTCCGCATGAAGCGTATTATTATTGTTATCATCGTTATTATCATCGTGATAATGAAGTGGGAAATTCTGTTGATTTTGTTGTTGTTGTTGTTGGAGACGGGTGGAGGATCGTCTTGCACGACGATCGGATGCGGAAGTCACTGGAGTTCCTCCTCCTCCTCTTTCTGAGCTCACTACAGAGGATCGAGATTGATGTTTTTTATTCAAAAGTGGTCGCTTACTACTGGATGGGCAGCCATTGGACTGACTCGCAACTCGACGCTTGGATCTCCCATCCGTCACCAACAATTCATCATAGGTGTACGGAATGGGGACTTTCTCTGCTCGACTACTTGGAAGCACTTCACAATGACTGGAATGACTACTTTCAGTCTGAATCACCATCTCACTCCCAACATCCAGAGTCTCCTCACCTGCAATCACATCAAAACAAAACAAAACATCCCAAACCATTAACATCCATCATTTCAAAATAAATTCACAGTCAAGTTTCCTCCAACACAAAAGATTCACATTTAAAAAAAAAACAAATGTGGGGAGGAGTCAAAAGTAAATGGAAATGAGTTTTCTTTTTTATAGCCGGACCATATGCATTGAATTTGGGATTTGGTATTTGGAATTCCCAATTTTGATCACATGTTGGTTATGCCTATAACGAGAGAAAACTCTCGCTATGTACTGACTGTGGACTTTCACTCCATTGCAGTCTGTCCCTAATTTCAATGCTGCTCAAACTTGGTTCCGAATGGAATGTGCAAAGAAATTCAAAGTCCCAGATTAGCCATAATAATAAACATATGCAAACTGCATCCGTCTCCCTTTTTATCCTTAGTTACCAGCGTAGCCCACTTTTCGTTTCAGATGAGGCTGGAATACAAACTAGCTGCTTGCGAATAAAAAACTAACACTCTGCCTGCATATCTGTAGATATAAAAAAGGAAAATGAAAATGAGAATGAGTTTTAAAAAAAAAGAAGAAGAAGGGAAATGAAAGAGGAGGAGGGGGAGGAGGGGGGAGGGGGTGGGGGGAATGTCTATGGGCATAACGTGAATTTTCCCAGTGTGAATCTGTGGGGAATCCATATGGCAATGACGATGGCAGTGGCAGTTAGAAAGTTATCAAGGAAGCTCACAGTAAATCCTCATTATCTCATCAACCCTTTAGGAAGCGATGAAACGACCAAAATTTTATTTTTATGGGATCCCCGTCGTTTGTGATTTTCATGTGAATCGCCATGTAAAAACGTCATAGCATAACACCACTTTGTAATCCCCCCACACAACTTTCTCTCTCTCTCTCTCTCGCTCTCTCTCTCTTTCTCTCTCTGAATATAAAAAAACAGCTTGAAAACTTGTACACATACTTGTGTTGGAAAGTTGAGGATTTAGATTTAGGAGGAAAGTTTCAACTTTACTCTCTCCCTGATGACCATCTCAACGAAAAAAACAAATGGAAATCATCTTGTCGTATAAAAATCATCTCATTGATCGTTTAAAGTCGATAAAAAAAACTTTTTATTATTTGTATGTCCCAAACGCCTTAACTTTTCCCCCAAAACATTAAGCAAATGTTGAATGTATGTAACGTAACATGCTACTGACGATATGTACGAGTGAGATTTGAAGGTGGGGAGGGAATAGGCGGAGGAGGAGGATATTTGAATGCTGAGGTGTTGGTGTTGGAGTTGGAGCTGGAGTTATCGTGAAGATGAGAGTTGACTACAGAGAGCCAACTCATAAATTGAGAAATTGAGAGGACAAATAAATCGTGGATTTTCTACTTGGTGGTTGGAGCCTTGACATACAATGATTGATTAGAGTTTTTATGTTCTTTCCTCCTTATCTCTTTCCCATGCTCAACGTATAAATTAAGTTGCCTCTCTCTCTCTCTCTCTCTCGTCCGTAAGAAATCTTGAAGGTGACAGAGAGATGGTAATAAATAAATTCTCAATGACATCTTCAACTCTGAACCACATCTTCTCCTGCCTGCCCATATGAGATATTTATATATCGAATATCTTCTATAGAATTCCATGTAAACAATTCTCATTGCTGACATTTCATTTCACGTTCACCCCACCAGACTTTGTTCCTTCTCGATAACAAATTTCTTGTTTGTATATACGGATACGGACTTTTGAACATGTTTTCTCTCCTTTCCTCTCAAATACAGATGATACTCCTTATTTTTGTCTTTCCTCATTCTACAGAGACAGAGATATTGCTTACACTATGGACAATCTAAACATACAGATATCGTAATTACAGAGAAGGATATTTCATTTCCGTCATTTCCGTCATTTCAAAACTACTCTCAAGTCTAAATATTCTTAAATTGAAATGAATGATTTTTTTTTCTTCTTCCTTTCTTCAGTCTTTGGGAAATCCGAATTTGGATTATCTGGAATTTGTCTAGAGTTTGAATTCGTGCTTGGCTCATGATTTCCCTCATGTACACAGGGAAGTGAGCTTAACTACAAAGAAAAAAGTGAATAATTGATCCGCTAGTTTCTTTCCTCTCGTTTCTTTCTCCATCGAATCTAATAAAATCCAAAATCCAAAATCCGAAATCCAACAAAAAAAATGTAGAAAAAAAACAGTTGGTTGGAAAAGTGAGAGAAAGAGAGAGAAAGCGGAGGACCATTTCCCTTTTCACTCTCTCTCTCTCTCTCTTTTTTCAAGTGTGTGAAGGAGCCGGAGGAGTGAGGCTGGGTGTAGCAGCTGGCCTATATTATATTTTTTAATTTAAAATTTTTTATGCACAAACTTTCAACTGTTAACTTGCTCCACATTGTTTGTATCTCTGGATCCATCTGTGTCTACACATGAACAGTGTCTGTCTGTAGAGTACAGACTTTGTATGTACTTGGCCATAATTTTCTAAATCCAAACTACACGAACACACGCTAGTCAACTCTCAACGACTCTCACAACTCTACAAGAGGAGCCGTAAAAAAAAAGAGAAAGTATTTTGATTGTTCAGCCTTCTGGACAATCCCACCAAAGAATTAAATTATCAAAAAATATGGGAATGTTCCAACGTTAACCGTATCAAAAGCAAGAATTAAATTAATGTGCCAAAATAGGTAGCTTTTGTGTGTTTGTGTTTGTGTGTGCATTTGTACATCTCATGTGTGCACCATTTCTGATCCTGCTACAGTTTTTCCATGTTTTTTTTTTCCTTCACGCCTTTTTTCACTGCTGGATTTCGTTCAAACGAGACGGAATGAGAGAGAGAGTGCGAGAGAGTGAGAGAGAGAGAGAGAGGATGCAAGGAAATATCACATGCATTAGAATGAGAATGGGATGGGAATTGGAAAAATGAAAGGTCGAAAAGTAGAGTGTGAGAATTGAGAAATTATAGCTATTGTTTTTCCGTCGGGGAGTCCACATTCGTTTCTCGACTACTCGACTGGAAACTGTACATTTGAATTCGCATTGGAGTGGAGTTTGCATTTGGCTTCCGTGTCCGCCGTCAGAGTCAGAGTCAGGAGAGATGTTACGATAAAAAAGTAATTTAAATATACTTGTTCGACTCGTGGAGTTGGAGCGAGGTTCAAGTTGGAACTGAACGGATACACATGGAAATAAAACTTTGCCCTTTTAATAAATCCTTTTGGAAAATGGGTGATATGTTTTCGCGAGTCGCGAGAGCGAGAGAGAGAGAGAGAGAAAGAGAAAGAGAGAAAACGTGAGTAATATATCCATTTGAAGGTCTTACGTCTCTCTACACAGGCTGTGCATTAGAGATTCCAACGGCTGTACTCTACAAAAGTCCTCTTTCAAACGTAGTGGAGAAGTGAAAGAGAGAGAAATTGTGTGGGGAATATGACTTGGAAGTCATATAGCCACAGGAGTGGAGTGTTGAGCGTTCAGCGTTGAGTGTGGGCTGACTCTTGACTGTTTATTATGGAACTCTACTTATTTAATGTGAGCAAGAGAGAGAGAGAGAGAGCGAGAGAGAGCGAGAGAGTGAGAAGCGGAGAGAGCGCCTGACGTTCACACACATCAGGTCTAATGATAATCTATTACTTTAAAACACATTAACTCCTTTTATCACAACTTGCTGTAAAGATTAAAACTTTTGAATAACGTTTAGTCCCGAAACAAAATTCCCTTACGGACTCAAAATATAAAAGATTGTCCTTTCATTTTCATGCCATTGCCTCAACACTGTACAAACAAATATGTAAATGGGCTCCCCTCTCTCTCTCTCTTTCTATCTCTCACTCACTCTCTCACTACTCTAATACGCATTTTCGTATACTTATATGTATAAGGAAAATACTAACGACGAAATACTAAATGCATCTACATGGAAAATCCTGAGAGTGAAAACAACTTTCTCTTTCTCACCATGTTTGAACATCCTTTAGCTTTCTCTATCTCTTTCCTATAATGAAATGAAAGTCCCATGTCATGCCATGTACATAACTATACTCTATACATTTCTATCTCGAGGTTCATCCATGCCCTCGTATTATTTTCCACGGAATTATTTTGCTTTTGTTGCCCCCCTCGAATTGCTCGACGAGTGACAATGAGAGAAAGAGAGGGAGAGAGAGAGACAGAGAGCGCGCGAAAACTCAGTCAACGCTATATACACACACTGATAGTCTCAAGGAAAATGGGAAAGGAAAACTCTATACATGTATGTACTTTTGATATATGAATGTACCACTTTTCATACTGATAATATAAAAACAATGGACGTCCGATTACGCTTACGTCGAGTACGGGTCCACTTGCACAACCCAACGCAACTCGGGGAATTCACAAAGGAATATTGTATGTGTATGAAAATGATGATTGCATAACCCCTTGGAGAATCCGGAATATGAATAGAGAAATACTGGCAGTACTGTCGTACATGTATGATGAATCAATGGATTAGTACATACAAGCGAGTGGCAATGGAGCGTCCATGAGTCTTTCTCTCCCTCTCTCCGTCCTTGCCGTCAAACACTATATACATTATGCATGGAACACTACCTTTTAAATATACCTAATTCTCAGCCACACTCTTGCCATATTCACATTAGGACACTGAGCGAAAGACACAGAGAGAAAATGGAGGTCTCGCTCAGTCACTCTAACAAATAAATTTACTTTTCACGTTTGAGGTTTGCGGGTCCTTGGACGTAATACCCATCTCAAATTGTATTTTCACTCCAGAGTCCAGAATCCAGGGAGAGAGAGAAAGAGAGAGTAATGGAGAGAGAGGGAGAGTCCGACAGTCTGACAATGTGTCGAGTCGCGTGTGTGAGTGTGAGCGAATACAGTTAGTCTCACTCATAATAATAATAATAATAATAGTAAAATCCTCAATGGTGAATTCCCCTTGAATTCAATGTGCAACATCAATTCCCAATTCAGCCTTGGAATTTTAAATGGGAATTGTCTTTCTCTTGGATAGTTTTATGCATTCCGCTTTCTCTTTAGAAGCTGTTGAATTGAAAATTGTATGTGAATTTGGTGGAGGTATTTCCTGCATGTTGAAATGTTGTAGTTATGGGTAGAGGGAGAGAGAGAGACTGAGACTGAGAGAGAGACTGAAGACAGTGTGTAAAATATGCAAGGATGCGTGGCTGCTGGGTGAGTTTGCCAAAAGGATTTCCGTGCATTTCCTTGCATTTAACTCAATTCCATTAATATTGATTAATGATGATAAGAATGAAGACGATGATGGATGGGACTTTCCTAAGCATGACAAGGAAATATGAACGTGTGTGAAAGAGAGGGAGACACAAAGGGAGAGAGAGAGAGAAAGTGTGTATGCACGAGGAAATTTGAACATCTAGGTAATGTGGTATGGTATGGTTTGGTTGGGTACATCTAGGCAAGGGGAACTACCTTGACACTCCAACATATCAAGACGAATACACATACATGGAGAAGAATGGGAAGGAGATTGAGGTTTGAGGATCGTCTGGAACATTTATAATATCATTGATGCTTTCCCTGTTTCATCCTCCTCCCGAAATATATCTGTATATACCTTATTTAATTTCCCTCCCATTTTATAGCCCCGTTACTCAACTCAACCCCATGAATTGTATACATATTATATCTCTGTATCAGTATAAGTATATTATGTATATGTAGGGGGAATTTAAAAATCCTTTTAAAATCCATTTTGTCTACTTTCTGCGCAATTTATTCTATCCGGGAAATATTCGTACAAAAACCATCCACACGAATGCGCATGCAAAATATCGCAAAGGCAAATTATAACTTTGCACGCCGGAAATTCATACCACGATCCTCACTTGTTCAAGAGATAAAGAAAAAACTAAAATCATGCAGAATTTCTACACAATTTTCATGTTGAAAGCCCGTAAAATGCAGAATAAATACAAATCCATGGATTTTTTTTAGTGGTCACACTGTGTTCTTCTCGTCTAGTTTCTCCAAGTTTCTTTTGATACTTAATATTGTATCTGCAGTTTTTATACCTACAAACTATAAGAAATAAGAAGTAGTGAAGGAATAAAATTCCTGATTCTGTTCACCATATGCGAATCCAAATCGAATTACATGGCGAGTTGTCTCGATGAGTATCGACTGTCTTTACAAATGGAATGAATTCGTGAGAAGAAACAAAAACTTGAAACACAAAACATCACATGTGATTTGGGTGGAAAATTGCATTGGGATGGTAATTCAAATGGAGAGAATTGGACGACAGAGAATGGGAGTGTCGAGATGAATGAAACGGGGGGATTTTTAACATGGAAATTAGTGGAAGTAAAAAAAAAGCCAAAGGGAAATTGTATATGTACTTATATATATATTCTGTATTGTGCTTTGCCAGTGAGTATGCGAAATTCCTGGTGGGAATGGAATATATCTGTAGAATGGATGTCTGAGATGTCTCTATGGTTAATTTGATTTACCCGATTATTAAATTATAGAGCTGAACTGTTCGTGGATTCAAGTGAAATTAAAGGAAGAGGCAGGAGAGAGCAGTGGAGGAGGAAACTTCATTTGAGTTTAGGGAATTCATTAATCAAAGAAAGCATTATGGTGGTAAACTTACTTGGACAGACGTTTTCGGCATCGGATGAATATTCTGAAGTGGTTGGAGTGAGAGGGAGCGTGGGAGAGTTATTATTATTATTATTACTATTACTAATATTGCTATTGGAATGATGACGAACATTTTCCAAACGGTGAAGACTCGTGGATTCGGCAGGTGTATATTTGAAATGACTGCCGGAATGACTCCCATCATGACTTGGATTTAGATGGACGATGGAATGAGTTGAACTCCCAAACTGATGATGGAACGGTTGACTGGGAATCAAGGGCGTCAACGTCGCCACACTACCTGTTGTTGTCCCATTCGGATATGTCAGGGAATGTGACGACGGGCTCACTGAATTTTGATGAATACTCTGATTCCTAGTTGAGTGTGAATGGGAATGGGAATGTGGTGGTGACGGAATCGGAACTGTTAAAGTTATCTGAGTGGAATTTGGTGAGGTTGTCAACGTGGAATCAGTTTGATGTTGTTGTTGATGTTGATGTTGATGTCGAATTCGATGGTCTGATGAAAGAACAACTTCTTCTTTGGGTTTGGGTGGGAGAGAGCGAGAGAGTTCCAGCAGATCCTGTGCAATCTCCAATCTCATCGTCTCCTCAGGTGTTCGAATTCGAAAGATTGGGATTCCACCGTCATGACTTGAAATCTCCGTTTTTATCTCCAACCCATTGTGATTCGTCTCCTCCAACTCCACCGTTGGCATGTACAGCTGGTACCCATCTGCCAAACAAAATATATATAAATACAAAATCAACATTCGAAAATTCACAATTTACTCTTAAAGAAACTCCACAGAGAGAGAGAGAGAGAGAGAAATTCTCTCACACAGAGAGCAACATGATTGAATCAATTAATGAAATGAACACACAAAATTTATTATTACACAGAGAGAGAGAGAGAGAAAACTCATTTATCTACTGGAGAAACGAGAGAAGGAGAACGAGAGCGAGTGAACCAGAAAACGGGGAATGATTGACAACGGGATTTGTTGGATCTGTGGGATTTTCAATTTCACATCCTCGAGCACAGTTGGAGTGCCAAAATGAATGACTGTCTGCTTTCTCCATTCCAGATTAAATTGTTAAATGGTGAAAGGGAATTTGGGATTTGAAATTTGAAATCTCTCTAGCTTTCCCCTCCTCCCTCTCCTCCCTCCCCCCAATAAATGATAAAGATTTCCCCGTCATAGCATAACAAAATAATTGATAGTCAAATCATTTTTTTTACAGTGTACATTGTTACGGCTTACATCATTTTCTCATTTCCACATTTCCACATTTCAAATAGAAATGAACATCAATCTCGGTTGTTGTAATGATTAATTATACACACCCGCACAATGTACAGTGTCAAATTTCACAACGTGGTCAAACACAATGTCTGTACAAGGTGAAAATGAATTATTACATAAGAGAGAATTGTTGTTGTTGTTGCTGTTACAGAAATACAGAGTTGGTGATCGAGAGAGAGAATAACTCGACGATGCTTCAGATATTGAATGGATATCCAGATTTGAACTTGGATTTGAATTCGGATTTGGATTTGTGGTCGAGCTCTGATTAGCCTACAGCTGTAACAACAGTCTGTAGGAATTAATAATGAGAATTTCAATCTGGATGGAAATTGAAGCTGTTTCCCCCAATGAAATGATTTAGAGTCCACATCTATACAGACATTTCTGGGTTTATCATCTTGGATTTGAGGGCATAAAAAAAAATATGGAGAATAGACCTCGGCTAAACAATGGTTATGACATGTTTCGACGACTACTCCATAAATATATCTATATATAGCGGTGGATCAATGGAATGTTCCCAAGCTCATATTTCATGCAGAAACCTAATTAAGGAAATTAGAGAAAAAGCCAGAGAGTCGGTTGATTAGATTAATTTTTCTTCCTCTCTCTCTCATGAACAACACTTTCCCTGCTGGCACTTTTATATGTTTTTTCTACACTTAATGGCTTCAATTACAAATAAATAATGGGGCACGTGATGACGACAATCGCGTCTCCTCCATGACGTGAGTTTCCTCATCGGGCTCTCTCTCTCTCTCTCTCTCTCTCTCTCAGGAATGAGTGTGCTCAATTATTCTCATTGCAATTCTAAATGTCAAACTCCAGAGGAAAAATAACCGTGCACAATTTTTTTTCTCATGAGAGAGCTGATGAGAGTTTTAAATTCCCTGATGAAAAACTGTTAATTTGGAATTTTAACTAGGAGTATTATATTATAGAATCTTGGTTGCCCTTGCAATTACTTACAAATGTATACATGATGAGAGAGGAAAGTGAAACAAAACGAAGTGAGTGAACAAACGGGAACACAAATGTACATACAATGAGATAAAGATGAATCTATAGATACAGACGCTTTGAGGAAACAGGAAACACATACGATATCTGTACATACCAAATTCCCTGTGTGTTGAAATAGAAAGTGAAACTGAGACTCTGTTTGCGATTCAAAGAAATGAATTAATTGAGTTTCTCAACCTCAAAGAATGTGGTGGCATTAAGGATAAAACAGAGGGGTAGACCAAAGAGAAGGAGACATGGAAAGGGAAACCAAGGAAATCAAAAGCAAGTGACTAGCGACTAGGCAACTTGTACTCTCACTGAACTGCCTCTCTTTCTCTTTCTCTCTCTCTCTCTCTCTTTACAGCAGTTCAAAGAGAATCACAAGAAGAGAGAGAATCCTTTGTGAGTTAGTGAAATTAATTGTACTTAAAGATTGAAAGAAAACTATTAGAATGGTTGTGAAACCCATACACATTCCTCTTTCTTCTCTCTCTCTCTCTCTATTTCTCTACAACACAACACAGCAGACAGACCAAGTCCAGGGGAGAAGACGACGTACCAAGTGAAAAATTTGGATTCACATTCGAATCGGGATTTCGGATTGTGGATTCTGAAGGCTGTGTCGATGAAAGAAAGGAGGAAAGGAGGACGTGAGGGTGAAATGAGTGAATAAAGCTCGTCTCATCCTCTTCTCTCTCTCGCTTCTTCCTTTGAGATTTCACTTGGATTTGGCTTTAGTTAGCTCAGCTCGCTCGCTCATCCTCATCTGCGAGAAAAAGAGAGAGCGAGAGAGTCGAGGCTCTTCGTCTGCCGTGGCTCAATTCGTTGATGGCCACGGAGGGCACTCTCCCTCTCACTCTCTCCAGACGAACCAGACACAGACAGAGAGGGTGAGAAAGAGAGCGAAGGAAGAGAAAAATTGGGAAGAAAAGGGAATTGAGTGAGAAATGTTCCTTTCATTCTACAATTTCCTTTTGGCCCAAATGTACGTGTCAAGAAAGTAAAGGGCATGGATTGTCATTTCGAATCGTGTTATTTTGACACCAGTATCAATGATGTATGTTCTCTCTCTCTCTCTATCCGCAACCACCAAACCCACCACCACACCACTGCTCATCTTTTCCTTCTCCTCCTTCCTTTCTCGTCTCTCCTCTCTACCAAATCCACCAACAGAGCGTCCACTCAAACCTCATGTCAGTTTTTCTTCTCTCTCTCTCTCTCTGACTCGTCGGCGACAGCAAACTCTAGACTCTAGACCAACCTACTTGTTCCATTTTACCCAAGTATCATTCAGCTCTAGGCAACTTTCTCTATATGAAAAAAATCATTCCCTACTGCTAAGATATATCTCTATTTTCTCCAGACATATCCTGAGACATGCCGTTATATCGTACTGATAAGTTTACATAATCCTGTCATTTCACGTGAATGCACAGGGAATTCATCATTTATTCTGACTTAACTTTTAACCTGACCCCACACAGAACAGAACAGAACAGGAGAGGACGACGAATGAGCTGATTTAACTATTTAGTAAATTAGGGCAAGAGAAAAAAGGAGACGACTCCATAGGTGACATTTTCCACACTCATATACACATACACATACAAATTGTGTGATGTGATGGCTCATCATTGCTTTCATCATTGAAATATTGCTCAGATTTGAGGGATCAAAAGACTCGTATATGTGTAGCTGTAGAATGTAGAATATTACGTATAAATTGTTGGGCGACAGTTTTCTTTGTCAAAGATTTCAATGAAGGAAAAAATGTCTTTCTTTTCCTCATTTCCGTTCCCCTTCACATCACACAATATTTTCTATATATTCTCTCTATCGTATGTATGTTTGTTTGTTTGTATGTTTGTTTGTTTGTTTGTATGTATGTATGCATGATGACAAAAAAAAACGAAGAAGAAAACGGGGAAACGTCCGCCATCCACAATGACAATCAAAATGACGTACACTTGGAAATTAATGGGAGTTTTTTTTCTTCGTCTATCCTTTCCTTTTGAAGAATTCCTTTTTCCCCGAGTTCTCCTCGGTGGCAGTCAGTATCACATTTCCCATGACATGCCCCACCATGTACATAAATACATTCTTATATCGCCCCTTTTCCTTTCACACTTTCACCTCCAGTCAAATGCAGACTTTATGGGTGTTCATTTTTACACCCTGACGCCAATCTCGTTGTCAAAATAGAAACAAGTCAATGACGATTTCCCACTCGATAGAAAATTCTATACACATCCTCAATGGGAGTGTCAGCCTCCATTCTTATATTTTTTTGCCCTCTTTCTCAATTTAAATAAAACGAAATGATTTTTATTAGGAAATCCTTTGAATGATGATGATGATGATGTAAAAAAAGAAAATAAACAAGGTTCTGATTTGAGATGAAACGTTTTGAGTTTCGACGAGTATAAAAAGGGAAAAGACAGATTGAGTCATTTCCCATCTTTCTCTCTGTTCTGTACTTTAATATAAAAGGACGAGAAGGGAGTGCAGATTAAAATTGAACATTTATTTTTGACATTTCCAACAAGGATTTTTCTTCCTTCCTCTCTCTCTCACTCTCTCTTCATGTCTCCACTTTTGTACAGATGAACAAAAATGGTTCTTCTGATGGATCTACCAAGGAAAATACGTACCATTGGTCAATCACTGGAAAGGGAAAAGGGAGCAGGATGTTTGTGGAACTGTACGTATAGAGAAAACTCGCTCAATTTCCAACAGAGTTTCAGTTTAATTCAGAGACAGTAATATTTTTTCCCACCGTGAAGGAAGGAATATCAGTATTGAGCTTATGATATAAAATAAATCCTGGGTTTGGCAAGCTGCTCGGACTCTTTTTCTCCTCCAGTTTCTCTCCAGATACTCTTGATAACTCTTTAGGAGAATCCAGAACCCAAACCAAAAAACCTTCCAGCCCGCCGTCTCTCATGTCTAAAAATCCCGTACAGATTTTTATATTAAGGAAAAAGAAGAAAAAGTGGGACTTTTGACTGTTTCTGTTTGAAGAGATTTTATGTATGTGTGTGTGTGTGTGTGCATGTAAGTATATAATAACATGTACAGATTACCATGAAACATGTGGACATGATATGATATGAGTGAGAGAGAGAGAGAGAGAGAGAGGGACTTAACGATTTCAAGTGAAAGTGGATGTGGGATTGGGAAACGTGTGATTTAATGTACGTAACTTAACTGTGTATTATATCATTGCGTGATCTGATATGAAATCATGAGAGTGTGTCAGAAAGACAGAGAGAGAGAGTGAGTGAGAGAGAGAGAGAGAGTTTCATTTTTATCATGGAGGACTGGACTTGCAGAAACTGTCAGGGTTTTCAAGAGGCATTCATCACAAAGCAATATTGGACATGACCTCCGTAAATCTCTTGGATCAAGTGTAGATGAAGGTTTGTTCATTGGACACCCCCGTGGCCCATGGCCTTCTCCCAGTTCTCCCTTTTCTCTCTCTCGCTCGCTTTCTGTATATTTTTTGTCCATCTCAAATCTTCCATTCTTATTCCAATGCTCTTTCTATATAATTCCTATCAAGTCAAGAAAAAACTAAAGAAAGCTTCTGCTTTCTATTATTGGAAAAGTTGAAAAGGAACAACCAAAAGAATCTTTCATACTTTCCAACTTTCTTTTCTTCCACAATTTTTTCCATTCTTCTCTCTCTCTCTCTCTGCCTCCATGTGTATATGTATATGTGTGTGTGCATGTGGGTTTTGTAGCCTTAATGGTAATGCCCAGAAACTACCCCTTCATCCTCAGTCCAACAGCCAACAGAGCGAACAAACAAAAATCTCTGTCTCTCTGTCTCTCTATTGCTGTCTCTATCCCTGTCTCTTCTCGCTTATTTTCTCTAGCGGACTTTGGTCCATCCCTACATGCAATCTTTAATATGTTTTATGGGCTTTCCCATCCTCACAATTATTATTTTGGGCTTTTCCTTCACTCACTCTAGACTTTTTCTATGTTGTATGGTGTGGCCTGGTTTCAACTATCAGACACACAAATACAAACTAAAGGAACACTTGGAGCCTCGTCTTTTCTGTTATATATTTTTTTTCACATTCTTTCATCCCAAGAATATCAATTTTTGCTCCATGAATTTTCTCAACTGTGATATATTTGGAGAAGACCAAGAAAAATAAAATGAAGAAGTAGAAGAAGAAGAAGAAGAAGAAGAAGAAAAAAGGCGGCCACCATAAATCTACTCGTGTCTAGTCTGATTGAAAATTTATGGACTTTTGCGTTTTGCCAGATATTTCACATCGTTTGTAATTTTTCATTTCGTTCTGAATGTTCACTTCTCTCCTCATTTTCCCAAGTAGAAATTGGACAGATTTTTACAGATTTTAAAAATCATAAACCCTTCAATGATTTGGCAAATTCAAATGGATTTGATTATTTCATCGCCAACATTGAAGAATTCTAATAGCTCTTAATGTAAAAATAAAAACCCATGGAAATACAGAAAACAGTCCTATGTAAATAATTCCGATTTGAAGGTGATTGAAATAGAAAAAAATTTTTTGTTCGACAGTTGGCTCAGAAATTCAGAATATGAGTTTAATAGTTTGAAATAGAGAGAGAGAGATGTGGAAAGTTTCCGTTGACGATGTGAAAGTGAAAATTTGAGGGGAAGCTTAAGGTTGACAGCGTTGAAAAGAAAGTGTCGGAATACAGTTTTTTATCACTTATGTCTTGGTTTCTTTCTCTCTCTCTCAGTCTGTCCTTTCTCTTGGCCTCACTCAAACTTGTTACCCCCATTGAAAAAAAATGGAGCTTTCCTTTCGGTATTTGTGTTGGGTAAGCTCTAGGGAAAGTTTGTCGACGGCTTCCATCATCCAACCAAAAATAGAGAACACAGACAGTGAACCCAGGAAACTTGGCAGAGTCAAAGCCAAAGTCGAAGTCAGACACTGTACAAGACTCAGATTTATTTCCGACTTTTATTTAGGTTTCTAGTGTATTTTTTTTCTTCCTTCCAAAAGGGGTTTTGAGGACAGTCTGAAAACGGAGAGCTGACGAGAACTGTAAGGGGGTGGGGAGGTGAAGAGGGGAAGAGAGGAGGGAAATGGAGAAAAGAGACGAAAAAGAAGAAGATTTATTCGGAATTTCCAATCCTCTTTTGCTCATACACCAACTTCTTTACGGTGTCGATACGGATCGGGGAGAAACTCATTTAAAGCGGTTTTATTCGGTTACAGACGAAATGATTTCCAAATCGAAAAGGCAATACCATTCCGTTCCGCTCTCTCTCTCATTCTCTCTTTCTCTCTCTCTTTTTCTCTCTTTTTCTCTCTCTCCCCACCAATGTCATTTTTTCAAGCCACTCACATACCCAACTTACTTGTGGATTTCGTGTCGGCATTTTAAAATTGCCTGTCAAACCGCCATGAAAATTCAATTTACATACACAAGCAAGTGGATGACGGAGCAGCTCTCTCTCTTCCTCTTTTTTTTGCATTATGCCACTTTTAATTCCAACCTTCTCGTTTTTCTTACGACTTACTCAGCAAAGCCTCCGACGACTTTTTCTTCTGTTTGCAAATGACTCAAACAACACTCTTTTCCCCTCTTCGTCATCCCACCCACAAATCCACACATAATTTAATTTTTCAATACTCTAAATAGACTGTACACATGGACATATTTGAATACATGGGAAACGTTCGAATAATATCAAATTTTAACCAAATTTCCCTATAGCTTCTGCACTGCAGATATATACAGACGCAAACATGGATGGAATGATCGAGTTTCCGACATGGAAAAAGCCTGCATGCACACAAACACACACATGCACTCACAATCAAATCTTCCTCGCTATTCAAAGTTGTTGGGACTTTGAAAGAAGAGAACATGAGGACTATGAACAACCTGTAGCTTTTATATATATTTCCTGTTGAAAGCTCTTGAAACCGTTTCCCCTCGTCGATTCCACTCATACTCATTGTCAAAACAAATACTTTCCCAAAGTCCCTCGACGCTTTCCTCCCCTTTCTTTTCCCTTCTTTCCCCCCTCAACTCAGAGTACGAAACGACGCTGTAGAATAGTTTCATTTTGAAAAGAGAAAGAAAGAGAAAGAGAAAGAGGAGGAATTGAAAGCTCTCCTCGTGTTTGCATATTGTATTTGTGTAGTTTGTATTCCTCCCTCTCTATTATTTATTATTTATTATTTTATTCTATGAACAAATGAAGGATTGTTATAAGGACGAACATTCCAAGAACTCTGAATGTCTGAATGGGAAATCCACCAGGGTTTCCAGTTTTTCAGTAAATTAAGTTTTTTTTCAAACAGACTTTCTGTCTCTCATCCTGAGGGCAAGTCAACCGTTGTTGGTGCCTTCAGAGAAATACCAAACACCAAATCATAGGAGCGTCTCTAGACTTTTCCAGGAGCTATGAAAATACTCAATTCACAATTCAGGATTCGTCTTATTCGTCATTGTGGTTCTTTGGAGAGAGAGAGAAAGCGAGAGAGGGAAAGAGAAAGGAGGAAAAGGATGAGGAGAAGAATGAAGAATGAGAGAAACAGAGAAATGATGCCCTCCAACTGATTTATACATTTTGTCTTATTGTCATTCCATGTCATTTCTTTGTCATGTCCCAAAGCTACTCACTCCAGCTGTTCTTATCAAAATAAAATCATTTTCTCTCCCCAATTTCTTTCTTTCATTTTCTTCAAGAAAGAACAAACTGAACGAAAAAAAACGGAAATCTGATTATTTTTTCTCTGATATGCTAGATTTATTGTCCTTGGAGCTGATTTGGAGCTGGGACGTCAATGGAATTTCTAATAGGATTTCATTTTTCAAAAGAAAATCTCTCTCACTCACAAAATAATAATAATAATAATGAAAAACACTTGTTGCTTTACATAATAGTCAGATGGTCTTTTTGCGCTTTCATGCACACCAATTATGACTTGAAATCATTCAAAACAGAATCCTTACGTATACCAGAACAAAGTTTTGTTTGCTACAGTAAAACCCGACGATGAGGATGAAAAGGTTTTTCTTTGTGGAAATTCTAAGCGTATTATCTCCTCCCATTTATCTGTTGACAGTCGACATAATTTAAATGGCTACACAGCAAATGAGATTCTTGCTTGATAATGTTTCGGATTATATTTGAAAAAACCTGTATGTACATACTTACATGTACATACGATATACATATCAAGGAGATTGGGATTGGAATTGGGATGGAAATGTCAATGCAATGTTGCTGTGACTAGAATAAATGGAGATGGAGGCTGTCAATGGATTTGAAATAAATATCCTCGATGGGCAATGTAAAATACAGTCGGCCGTATCAATCCGAATGGTCACTAAAACTAAGGAGAAAACGCTCAAGAAATAACAAAGTACGGAAAAAGGAAAAACAACATCTTCTTTTTGTACTGGCATTTCCTGTCCCTGTCAGACAACAACTCTCACAACGAGAACAAGTTTCTCGTTTCTCAAAGACAAAAAAAAATCCTATATAATTCTGTTTTCACTTGGCGCCAGCACCAGCACGAGAAAATTTAAACAACAAGGAAAGGGATGTGAAATTCAACTTTCAACTACAAAACTTTCACTCCCAAGTAGCGACTGTACATAAACAAAGTAAATCGACTTGTATCACACTTTCGCTTCTTCCATTTCCATTTCTACAGAAGATGTTATGTGAAAACAAGAGAAAGTCATACTTTCAATGTGTACATGGGAAACAACAGAACCAGAAAGAAAGAGAGAGAGAAAGCCGATGGCAATACAAATACCAATACAGAATACACCGAGAGGGACTCGGAATGCAAGTTCATACAGTACAGAATATAGGCAGTAAAAAACGGGGGTTAAAAGTGTTTCACGAGCAGCAAGAGCAAAAGGAAAAAAAACATAGCATTGCACTTGACGCCTTTAACCCTTTCTTCTTCTTCTTCTTCTTCCTCTTCTTCTACCATTTTCCAATGGAACAGTCGTCAATGGGTATATTTTTTTCCGTGTTGGAGAATAAAACTGGGGGATTCTTTGAGCGTAATTTATGAGCACCATGTTTCTTTTTGATCAGGACTCGCATCTCATGAATTGACAGTCACTTTCACCAACCTCCACAAATAAAACTACACACACAAATACCTTCCCACCTTTCCCCATCACCCCCCTCAGCCATCTTTTTTTCTCATCTCATCTCTCTCTCTCTCTCTTTCTGGTTCTCCAAACTGCTTTTTATTTCTATATCAACCTACATTTTCACATTACATTACATTCCTTCCATCTCTATTAATTCACAACGTGTACATACACACATACAGTCGAGAGAAACACACACAGAGAACATCTCATCCAATTTTTATATAGCGAGTCAAAAAACTTTACTATCAAAGGCTTTCACTTGATTGCCTTTCTCTTTTCTCCTTCATCCCAATGTAGAAAGGAATGAATCCACAAGCACAAAAACACACACAGAGAATCATTTATCATTTCATCGAAATTACTTGGCTCACAACGGTGCACACAACTTTTTATGGTGTAAAGTCTCTCTATCCTTTTCCCTATTCATTAATTAGATTGTGCCTCATGTATACATTTCCCCCATTAAATCCAATTCTGAACAAATCACTTACAGTTTTTTAACCCTTCACCTATAGAGGTGCTAAAAAAACAGGAAAAATATGTATGTTTTGACATGGTTTTAACTCAACTCTTTTCCTTTTCACGCTCGAGAATGAAAGTATGTAATCCGATACATAATACATGATAGGCATAAAAATAAAAATAAATGAGGAAATTGATGAGACGTTTTTCTTTAATTAGAGTTTCATAGTATTTGATTGAGCCAAAAAAGGGATAACGATAAAAAGACAAGAGGAGGAGAAACAAAAGTCCATAAAAAGTTTCAAGTGAGATGGTAAAAAAAAGAAAGATATTAAGCATTCAATTTAACTTCACCGTTTTTTTCTACCACTAAACTCAAAATCCCAAATTCGGAATCCGAAATTCAGAACGTTTAGCGTTCAGGTGAAAGTAAAAGTGGACTTCATTTTTAATAGACCTCAAAGCTAATGGATGGATGGATTTAATTGAATTCCAAAGAAAGATTTTTCATTCTAATTGCTATTACTTTCCTCGAGATAAAAAGACTGTGGAAGAGAACGAGGAAGAGAAAGAGAAGGGAAAGGAATTGCATGAGGAAGAAATGGGAAATGAGAGAGAAAAGAATCGAATCGGAGGGATAGAGAAAGAGAGACAGAAAAGAGGGAGAATGCATGTGTCGAGTCAGTCTGACGAGGTGGAATTAAATTTAATCATCATGAGAAAATCAATTCAAAAAAGAAAAAGACGACGAAGAAGAAGAAAAAAAAGGAGGAGAAAAAAGAGGGGGGAGAGAGAAAAAAGACTTTGTATTATGGCAGCAATTAGGGATAGAGAAAAGTTGATCACATTTATGTTATTTCACTGTGGATGTTCCATTACAGGCCAGAGAAACGTAAAAAGTAAAACGAAAGAATAATTCCAATTCGTATTCAACTGCGAATAGAAGCTTGATGTGAATTTTCTCTCTTTCTCTCTCTCTCTATCTCTCTCTGAAGGTAAATCTTTCTATAGAATATAATGAATTGATGATAATAGTCCTCGTCCTAGTTTGTAGAATGGAGACTTTGAGAATGGAAAATGGCAAGTAGAGCCAGTCAAATGACTCGGGCAATTTCAGAATACGTTTGTCGATCCATTTTTATCCCAATGGAAAGAAGAGAAATAGAAAGAGAGAAAGGAGAAAAGAGCCCGAAAGGACTTTTGAAAGGAAATGGGACAAAATGCGTAGGTTAAGTGAACTGAAAAATGAGTTTTTTGATCAAAGCCGACTCTTCGTTGATTTTTCAACAAGTTTTTATACTTTGTACATTTCGATAGACTGCATTAAACATTCTAAATTCCAAATTCCACAGTAGAGAAAAAAAACCCAGATTATTCCCCCTTTTTTCTCCTTCCTTTTGACCTAAAAAAATGTGTACAAAGTACACAGGAATACAGTAAAATTTCCTTGAATCCACTCTGAATTCTCAAATACACCATCACCAAAGTATCAAAATAAAATTACCAACACTTTCTCTGCTCTCCCAAATGGGAAATGAAAATGAAAAAAAAAAATGAACACAAATCTGCTGTTTTCCCATCTGACAGCAGCTTACAGTAAATATTGTTTTATTTTATTTTAAAGGATATACTTTAAAAGGGTTTTATAATATAATTTAAATGAATAATAAACAATGC